>JASDQU010374430.1:84549-100849 GCA_032191745.1 Picea mariana | reverse complement strand
ATGAAGAAGACTTGTATTCTTGAAAATATTTGCAAGTTTTAATTCATGTGTTCAAATGCAAATGGATCAATTTTGCAAACACAACTTTTAAAGAAATGGCATATTCAAGATGCATATAAACAACAACAAATAACAGTGAACAAAAACCACATAACACAACAAATGATAAAGGAGTTCACCCCTCTCTTGGGCTACATCTCCTGGTCTAGCTTCCAATGGATCTTTTGTATTATTTGATCAAAGTGCTCAAATATGTGCTTTACAATGCTCAAAATGCCAAATAGATGGGTCCAATGGCTTCAAAACGTCCAAAACCCCCTAGCTGGGCTTTTTCAGCACCTCATTTGGCCAAAAATTGAAGAAGATAGGCTTCCTAGAAGTTCCCCTTCAAACTTGTTGTCTCTAGATCACCAAAATGCACCCTTGCCTCCTCAACCTATCCCCCACGTGCATATATGTGTAAAAACCCAGCACTAAGCACAACCGCACAACTGGTGCGAACTGTAGGACGGTTACGTGCCTTAGCCCCTAACCGCCAAGGCCGAGGGCACATGGGCCACCATATGACTACGCATATATTTAAAAAGGGCCAAAGGTTTTAAACGGTTGGAAAGGTGCACTCGTGGTCACATTGTATACACATAAGACCAAGGCTCATACGAAAAGGGGCTATATGGTAAATGGTCGGAGGGCGTTCTGTGCCGGTGGTTACATTGCAACATATATGACCGGGGCCGGGGTTAAGCCCTGACCCGGTCCGCGCCCATTTCAAAACTTATACAAATTCAAATAATTTGATTGCCATATATATTATAAGAAACATATGGTGGCGTGCCGGTTGGGCGGCCCTTCCCAAAGCGTCCCCCTTGTCCGGAGGTCGTGGGGTCGAATCCGGCCAACAACATAAATTTTAAACCAATGTCAAGGTGACACATGGCAGCCATTGATTGGGCCACGTGTCGCCATCCCATTCATCGCAAACAAGACATGTCATATGCCACCTATCCACACAACTTCCTGCCACGTGTCGTATGACCCTGCCACGTGTCGTACGGACTGCCATGTCAGCATCCATATGGACTGTACAGTCATCACACATTTTTTTTTCCTGTTTGTCGTTTTGAATAGAACGCGATATCTCTCTCATCCGATGTCCATTTGAACCCAAATGAGCTGCGTTGGGTTCGTGACGATGAGGCCTACGCTCCCGTTCGATTTGAAGCAATTCTAAGTACTTTGAATTTTGAGCAAAATTTGATCCCCTGGATCAATGGTTGATCCATCACATACATTCAAAGCATGTCCTCAATTATCCTATTAGTCCTCTCTATTTTCCCATCTGACTTTGGGTGATATGTTTTTCTAAGATTTAAATTTTCTCCAAATCCTTTGAACAAACCCTTCCAAAAATTGGAAGTAAACTTTGGATATCTATCTGAAACTATTCCCTTGGGCACTCCATGTAGCCTGACAACTTCCTTCGTATATGTCTTTGCAATTTTTGTAGCCTCGTGTGTTGTCTTTACTGGAATAAAATGCATTTCCTTAGTCAAATTATCCACCATCGCCATGATGGAATCATGTTTCTTCACTATTCTTGGTAGCTTTGTAATAAAATTGACTGTAACTACTCCCCACTTCCATTCTGGAATGGGTAATGACTGCAATAACCTCGTTGGATGACTATGCTTTATCTTTACCTTTTGTTATTCTAGACATCTAGCTATGTAATTATCCACTTCTTTCTTCATTCCTGGCCAAAAATATTGGCTTCTAACAACTACAATTATCTTCTGATATCCTGGGTTCCTGGAATATGTCACATTGTGCATTTCCTTCAACATTTCATTTTCATCTCATTGGAATTCAACACATATATTTTTCCTCTGTACATGAGAACTCCATCTTCTTTCATCTCATAAGAATTAAATTCCTGCTGAAAATTACCTTGTTGTAATTTTTCTTTGATGTTCACATATTGTTGATATGAATTTGTAGCTTCAATAATTTTCTCTTTTAATTTTGGTTTGTACATGCCAATGGCTGCAATATGCCTCTCATGAGCTCTCCCGTTGAGATAATCAACCACTTTATTTTCCTTTCCCTTTATATGCTTAATTTCAAAGTCATATTCACTCAAGAATTCTAGCCATTTAGTTTGTCTGGCATTTAGTGTTAGTTGGCCAAATAAATGATTTAGACCATAGTGGTCTATCCTTAGCTCAAATTTCCTTCCCATGAGGTAATTTCTTCACATTTTTAATGCATGTACAATTGTTGCTAACTCCAAGTCATGTGTAGCATAATTCTTCTCATGCTCTTTTAATTTTCTGGACTCCTAGCATACCATATGATATTTTTGACTGAGAAATCCACCGAGCCCTTCCTTGCATGCATTAGTGCACACAACAAAATATTCATCAGGATTTACAATCTTCAATATTGGAACACTTGTCAAGATGTCTTTCAACTACTTAAAGCTTTCTTCACACTTTGAAGTCTATTCAAATTTCACTCCCTTCTTTTGAAAAGAAGTGATTGGACTTGCAATCCTAGAAAATCCTTTTATGAATCTTTGGTAATAACATACAAGAACCATAAATGATTTGAACTCTATGACATTTCTTGGCATTGGCCATCCTCTAATCGCATTTATCTTCTCAAGATTCACTGCTATCCCTTATGTTGAAATTATATGCCCCAAATAGTGAATCTTATTTTTATAAAAGATGCACATACTTAGGTTAGCATACAATTTATGCTCTCTTAAAAATTTCAACACCATTCTCAAATTTTTCTCATGTTCCTCTTCTGACTTAGAGTAGATTATTATATCATATAAGAAAAAAATTAAAATCTTAATGCCCATATCTGTCCCTGAACACTCCATTCATTAGGCACATAAAAATAGTTGGCCCATTTGATAGTCCAAATTGCACAACTGTGAATTCATAATGCCCATATCTTGTAATGAATTCTATCTTGCTAATGCATTCTTCCTTTATCCTCACTATATAATGATCTCAATTCGATCTTCAAAAATATCCTTTCACCTTTCAGCTAATCAAACAAATCATCAATTCTTGAAAAAGGATATTTGTTCTTTATGGAGACCTTATTCAGTTGTCTGAAATCAATACACAACCTCAAGGTTCCATCTTTATTTTCACAAAAAGAACTAGGAATCCCCAAAGTTACACACTTGGGTGTATATACCCCTTCTTTAACAGTTCTTCAAGCTACATATTCAACTTTTTCAACTCTAGTGTGACCATTCTGTAAGGTGTCTTAGACACTGGGGCAACTCTTAGCACCAAATCAATAGAGAGATCAATGTCTCTCTTTGGTGGAAATCCTCTGATTTCTCTGAAAATATATTCAAAATCCCTCAAGACTATATGGTATTCAAATGCTTACCACTTTATATCTGGATTCCTCTTCCATATGGGATGCAAAAATATGACATCCCTTTCTAAAGCTCTTTTTCAATTACATAGACAAAATATCTCTAACAACTACAACTCTTGGAGTTCCTTGTTTCCCTTGTTCATCAAGACACGTGATTGTTTTTTTGTAACAATATAGGACAACATGGTGTTTTTACAACCAATCCATGCCAATCGGACAATCATATAAACCCAACGGTATTATGTTTACATCTACCTTTGTGGTGAGTCCATTCATGTCTATTGGACAATTTTTAACAAACTCATTAATTTTCCTTTTAGTCCGCATGGATAACTGAATTGACTAAGATTTCTTATGATTACTCCTTTGCAAGTGAAAGATTTCAACAATTTTAGCATTTATGTAACTATGGCTAGCTCCAGAAGCAATTAATATTTCTATGGGTTGGTTATCAATCTTACCATCCACTTCAATCATGGGGGATTTCTATTCTGCTTGCTTGTTGTCCAAGGTGTTAGCACTCAGTAATTTCTTTGGGATTCCTCAAATAAATGCTAAGATAAACTACAAACCAACTTTAGGTTGGATTCTGACCCTTCCAACCAGAGAGGGCTCTCTCAAACATGTAGAGACTAAAAATACTCAAAAATATTTGGCAATGGACACACATAGGTCAGATTATTCAATAGGATAGGTTTGTTTAGGTTTTAAAAGGGTTGGTAGGACAAACAAGAGGAAGAAAACATTGGAAAATGGGGTTAAATCCTGAAATATACTATGAATATTAATACAACAAATGTATTCCTGAGGGAACAGAGGCAAAGTAAGCATATCCTTCAACAATAAATAGTATTTCAGATGATGACAAGACAAAAAAGAGAAAACCCCATTATAAATGAGAGCATCAAACAAATATGAATTCTCAATTGTAAATTTAGAAGAAATAACATAAGGCTGACTACAATGAACAAAGCACTTAACAGAGAGTGAATTCTAGAACTGTAATCATTAAAGAAAAAAACTGCATTAACCATATGAAAGGAGCATCTATCAAGGAGGAATTCCAATCATGTACTCTTAGCTATGCTTAGAAGAAATAACATAAGTGAAATGAATGTGAACTAGAGGAAAACACTCTAAAGAATACACCATGATGAATCTTGGCTATCAGATAACACTGCACTACTATATTAATTCATAAGGACATTTTGAGAAATTTACACACAGTCCCTTCGCCTTCCTAGCTGAAAGTCCCCCTCCCACCCCGCTCTTTTTCTACTCTTTTACAATGAAATATATAGCAATAAAGGCCTCTTTCGAGCTCACAACTTCGAACTCCAACCTCTTTCCTAAAATATAAATAGCTACCAATAGAACATGACACGTTTTAACTGATCTCCTATTTTTTAGGAGAAAAAATAGGCTTCAAAACACCATCTGTAATTCTCAAACCGTAACAGCTGTGTAAAATCTAAGAACGATTTTTGTAGATAAGCTCGTCCTGAATAAAAATCTCTCTTAGTTTCTTGAAATTCATCTCTAGCTAGCCATAATATGTGTCACAAAAACATGTCTTGAACAGGAAATCATAACTAAAACATATGGCTCCAAGATTCCTTCAAATCTCCCAATCCATGACACCTATGTGAAAAATGAACAAGGTTAATGTTCTAGGGTCCATTCTTGACAATAACCTCCTTTGAATTTTGAAAACTCATTCTGGTTCATCCGGAAGTCATCCTGTAGGTCTCAACTGCCACAGAAACTGACTAGCACATCCTCTTTGAAATGTCACTTGTGCTTTTTTCAAATCTAATTTTATTTATCCATATTTTCCTTAAATATTTGGGAATAATATATTTGAATAAAAATAATTCCCAAATATTTTTTATCCTGTAAAATTAAATTTCCATAATTTAATTCATGCATGTGGTTTTGAAAAATCATTTATTGCTTGCTTCCCATGGTTTTGAAAACCATGTCTTGTTTTGCCCAATTTACCATTTCGTTGTGAAAACTATTTACTGGTTTGTTTCCCATGGTTTTGAAAAACATGTCTTGGAAACCATCTTGGTAAACTATGAAAATATCCCTTGATCTTCCCCTTTTACTTCTGTAAAAACCTTGGATAAATAATTGTCCAAATCTTCCGTTCACGTACATTTTCTTCTTTATGATTCTTTTCCATAGAAATAAACAATAATTTCTTTTCTCTGTAAAATATGTCGCACATAAACCATATAATAAATGGTTGCAATATTATTTTGGGCTTGGGAGGAGTGGTCTTACTCCACACCACTCTTACCCCTAAAATGCATCATTTAAGGACACATACTCCAACTTAAAACCCAATGGTTTGGATTTCGGCTCGCCTTAAAAAATTAACCTCCGTTTACTTTCAACCCCCAAAATGTATATGCGCCTCCATCCACCTTTTGAATTTTCAATATTAAAAAATGAGATTCGTGCCCATGATTTGATGTGAGGTCATGAATTAAATATTGGATTAAATATTAATATAAATATTTTAATACAAAAATATTTATATTAATAATAATAAACCCTTTTCCATTTTCTAAGGACTTTGGGCATATGAGGTTCATCACATGACTTTGTGGATATGATAAGGGTTCTTAAGGTTAATAAAAGGAATATTTTTAATTTTCAATGAGAATATGATAATAAGAGTAAAAATGAATGAAGTGATGGGACCAAGGAATTTAGATACGCATTAAGGCTAGATATAGGTTTGGGATATTCGCCAAATTTGACTCATGGAGGACATGACTATTTTGGATGATTATTTGAGTGAAGGGTTTAGGTGATGGGAGCTTGACGGAGCTGGTGAAAATGTTTTAAAATCTGAGTGGAAAGATAACACAAGCACAATGCTTTGAAAAAATTAATACAAAATAGCATGTGATAACATTGGCTCCAATGGGGATGCTATCTTCCTAGTGAGGTAGAAAAGAACTCGTAGACCCGATGCCTGATCCATTGGGATGATCCCAAAACATGTGTGTACCTTGCTCTAACCTGTCACCAGTATCCACTGAAAACTAAAGTCTGTACACTGCACTCAACTGAAAACTAAATGCTAAATACACCACTACAATCTGAATGTACACACTGCTGAAAACCCAAACTAAAAAATGCTTGACTAACAATCTTATTTGCACACTCTTATCTACTCTAAAAATGCTGAAATGAATACTCAATCAAGTGATGTTAAAGTGCCAATGCAACCAATCAAGCAATTTGCTTCCCAATTTTCCTCTGCTCACATTTTTCTTAATCAGGTAGACAAATGTAAAGATGGCACCTGAAAACAAAAATTGAATCCAAAATCTAATCTTATGAATGAAGCAAATTCCTCCTTCACTGATGACTGTAATATGATGGCCACAAGATCTTGAAAACCATGAAAAATCATTTCTTCTTGATGGACAAAAACATAAATACAAGCCTCTTTCATAAGTGCTTGTTGTTCTTGCTCTATTTCTTCAGTTCCGAGATCATTTTCAAATGAAATGGAAACAATAGGTTTGTCTACTCTTCCATGCATATCAACAAAAAAATTCATACATCCTTGAACATCTTCAAATATGAAAACCATATTATGTGTATCAAGGCTATCCTCTTGTTCATCAAACAATTTTGATTTGGTTTTATTAATCTTCGGGAGTTTTGCTTGAGGACTATCATTTTGACTTTCGAATGAATGAAGGGAAATACGTTTCTGCTCATAATCTTCTTGCAAATGTGAAAATCTAACAACATGAATTATTTCACAGTCTAGAGTTCCCATGGATGAATTTTCAAAACTATGATTTTCAAAGGAATCAAATAAAACAACTGCCTCTTGATTATCTTTCTGTATTTCTGATTGAAAAGTGGCATACACTATTTTGTTGCTTTCTTCAAACTCTATGTCATTTGTTTTTTCACTGCTTGATGTCTCCATAGATGCAGTTTCATAATCCTCATCCATGTCTAGGCCACTTAGAATTTGAACAACCACATCATTCACAGGGGAATAAAGACAACTTTGAAACACTTTGTTGGAAATCTTGTTGAATATCTTCATCAAGTTCATGAGAAGGAAATTGAATTTTAGAAACAATTTCTTGATCAACTTCATCTTCATCCAAAGGAGGGGCTACTATTTCTTGTTGGGAGGAATATTCATAAAGGGATTCTATGATTTCATCATTCATACACTCTTCATCACCAAATTGTTTTTCAAGGTACTTAATGAAATGTTCACAAAATTTACAACAATCTTCAAACACCAAGAATGAAGGATTAGACTCTCCATAATGCTTAAAGAATTTTATGTGGAAACCCTTAAGAGAGTATAAGCTACATGGTTTTAAACCTTCATACCATAATCTTGTTTTTCCCTCTAGAGTAGCCATAAACATTTTCATCAAACAATCCTCATGAAATTCAACCCCCAACTTACATATGTGCATGTGAAATATAATTAAGTGCAAGGCAACCTAATTTCCTTTCCCATATTTGAATTTATGAAAATATTTTTTCCAATCTATGCGAGGAATACGATTTGGAAAGCCATGAATATGAGAGCGATTCATTGGAGCACACCTTGCAGATATATGATCCATCTTGAAGTAATGGAGTCATCAATAAAATCTTTAGGCTATTGAGTCTTTGGAAAGTGGAGTCTCCATGAAAATTTTGAATTCTAAATTCTTGAAAATGTAGTCGCCAGGTGAATGATGTACAACTTTTCTGTTTTTGAATACTTTTCACCATCAGTACTTAGATAAATTGGTTTGTAGGTTACCATGTCTACTCTTGAGTACTTTTCTCCTTGCAACTCATCCACCCCAGACCTCTTATGCTTCCTGTCAAGGATGGACTTGAGCTACTGTGTGATCTCCTATGGGAATGATTTTAGGAGTGGTGGTGATTTATGCTACCACTCCTTGATCTTCCTTTCTTCTCAGGGGTCCTATGACTTCCTGATTTGTTGGAGACGCTCTCCTTATCTAACTTATTTTCAATTCTATCCATGATTTTCATTAACTTCATATTGAAGTATTCTTGTTATTCATTGGCCTTCATAAGCCTCTCATTATCAGCCTTATGTCTTTGGACATTTGTCTGCAATTTTCTGATGGTATCAACCATATTTATGTCTTTCTCCTTTCCTCCTCCATGCCCATTGGATTTGGTTCCTTCCATACCCAACTGGACATTCAACCCTCTGATTTCATCTTCTTGGCTGTAGACTGCCTGAGTATCCTCCATCACTCTGCACTTTGTGCTGATTCTGATATGACAACTGTTAATTATTCAAAATGTGCAACCAACAAAACTTTGTCAGGCTAATTGTTCTTAATAATTTCATGAAAACATGAACCATTATGATTCATTAATATATATCATACTTATTTTCTGTTGATTTCCTGAGAAATTAACAGTTTAGATCCAATTTCTAGGTGAATAGTTATCTTCTACTGTTCAATACCTTTCCAATGCTTACTTCCATGCTCAATTCTGACTTTTGAGCAAGCAGTTATGGATACTTGAACAATTGTCTTATCAATAATGAAATCCTGTACATGGATTCTTCCAACTCAAAGTAGAATTGGCTCTTGGATCCATGCTGGATCCCTCCTTCAATTTTACAGGCCTTCCTTACCTCTCTAGGTGTAGTTCTGTTCAATTAAAATTCCACGAGCTCCTTCTCTAAGACTTTTCCTTCTCTTAAAACACAATTTTGGGCGCTAGCCCAATTTTCTTTGGCCCCCAAAATAACGTGACCAAGGGCTGTGACCCAGCACTAAAAATTAGGCATTTATCTAGAGCCTTGGAACTTCGGGGCTCCAGAGCTTCAGAGGTTTCCATTTGTGTGCATCACAAACATCTCGGTTTGCCGAACTGGTGAACTCGCGAAGGACGATGGATCAACGATCCACATTCTCTATTTAGATCTACAATGCATAGGATCTCTGGGACTCCAGGATTTGACAATTTCCAAAGCACTTCACTACCAATCCCCCGAAGTTTCGACCCACTGGAGATCCCCTCTTTTGCTTCCACATGTCATCTCTCGATCAACGACCGAGATTAACTTTGGCTCTTCGGGAGTTCTCGGATCATAACAATCTATTAACTCAAATCCTCTGGAGTACTTCTTCTCCAGACCTTGGGATCTGGTGCCACAGGTCCTCTATGATCAATGGTCGAGATAGAATCTGGCCTTCGGGCCTTCGGAAGTCCTCGACCTCAATTATTTATGCCTTGAATCATCCAGACCACAGGATCTACTGTCATGTGTCCCCTCCCGATGAACGGTGAAGATTTACTTTGCTCTTCGGAGCTTCAGGGTTTTTTCTTTCCTCTCACTTCATTCCTTCCAAACGCCGAAGTGGAAAACTCCTATGGTCCACTTAGTACTGCACACCTAGTTTCTATGTGGCAGATTCCAAGAAGCGGACACATGGCCCAATCTGAGGGGTAACACATGTCAAGTTCTAACTGCAAAATCAACCTTTCGAAAGAACATAGCACACTGACACATGGCACACATCTTGTGTGTTCACATCACCCCAAGTGACATCACCAAGCCATGTCACTTCGAAACTTTGGGACTTCGAGACTCTGGGACTTCGAAGGTCCAAAAGTTATTCCAACAACTTTTCCCCGAACGTCGAACTCCTGAATTGCTTAACCTCTCAGGGCTCATGAAGTACAACTATCACCAATCAAATTGGTGACATGTGGCTCCACCGTTGAGTGACATGTGTCAGGTCCCAATCAATAGTAAGTCTTGTCAAAAGTACAAAAACAAGTGACATGTGGCAGACCTAGGTAGGTCCACATCACCCTAGGTGATCTCATCA
This sequence comes from Picea mariana, assembly GCA_032191745.1. Lineage (NCBI taxonomy): Eukaryota > Viridiplantae > Streptophyta > Pinopsida > Pinales > Pinaceae > Picea > Picea mariana. The sequence continues at coordinate 90,566 of JASDQU010374430.1, read as the reverse complement.
TGCCACATCATACCCGACGCTTCAAGACTTCAGGGATTTCCTATCTTCAACACTTTCTCAAAACTATCAAACTGCCAATAGGTCCATGTCACTTGGTGATGTCATCATGTCACATCACTTCGACAACCGAAAACTTCGATGATTCTTCTCATCAACACTTTTTCCAAACTATCGAATTGTTGACTATCAAACAAGTCAACGCCATCTTCGACACTTCAGGACTTCAACATTTTAGTAGATCTCTTCTTATCCACTCACTTACAAAACTCTTGAACTATCGTCTGTCGATGACTACTTCCCATAGCTTCGGGACTTCGATGATTTCACTGCTGAACACCCCACAACCCCCAAACTACCGATCTCCAAAAATTGCTTATTCTAAGGACACATGTCCCTGGAAAAAGGATGGTATGGATTAGTTTCAGACTTTGGAAATTTTGCTGCTATAGCTTTAAAACGATCGGAGGGGAAAATTCTAAAGGACTTCTATGCTTAACCTCTGTGCACCTTTTCTAGATCTGATGGTTGTGGGGGATTTGTCTCCTCCCAACAGATCCAATGACCCAATTTAAACATTGTGTCCCAATATCACTTCTTCCGTGGTTTATCAAAATACTGTACCTCTTGAGCTTCTGAACGCAGCCAAGGTGTTCCCCCAATGCCCTCCTGACACTTTGTACATCAATTCCTTATGGATTTTTGACTCCAAATTCCACATTCATGACCCATCTAGGTTTAGTGTAGAAACCATGGGATCTAATACCAAATTGTAATGGCCCTTGACCACCCTGGCCGTGAACACGCCACTACTTTAAAACCAAACTACTCTGATACAGATCTGTAGCACACCCTAGTCTTAAGCCATTGGGATATGCATGCTCTGTCTGAGTTCATAAACATATATATATCTATAATGAAAATTTAATAGATATAAACATTCTTCTCATACACATATTCATGCGAAAGCGACAATACACACATACATGCAATATATACAGGCAATTTTGATAAACTTCAGACATGTACCTAAACACAACATTTAGACATAACATATAAAATTAACATAGATTTGGTACTTATCTTTTTATGAGATCAAGACCACCAACTCCATGTAGACCTTCCAAGAACCTCCTAGCCTTAGACCATGTTGCTCCAAGCTATCAACATTGGGTCACACCCGAGTTGGGACTAAACTCCATCTGGGATAAAGGAATCCTAGGCTAGGTTGAGACTATGGAAAGTTGCACAATAAAATAGGAAGGATTCCATCCAAGGATCCTACTTACAACCACTTCTCATAGACTTTCATTCCCTACATTCCTATCCCACCCCAAGAATATACACCTTAACTGTTCCACAGTCCATCGATTGCTCCACTTCCCTTCCAGGGCTTCAACAATAGGCGAGATCATGAATTCTCAGAGCTTTGTAGCTGTTGCAAGACTCCTTCAAGGAGGAATCACTTCCCCAACAATCCTCTCACCTGGAGAGAGTCACTCACAGGCCTGAAAACCTGCTTCTTCAACCCATGGGCCTGAAAACCCGCCACTTCAAACCACATGCCTGACAACCTGCTTCTTCTATTCAATGCTTAAATCAACCAGGTAACCACAATAGTAAAATCAGGTAAGTCAAGGGACAAATTACAGAGGTTCACGATGGCACAGGGTTCAACAATGGCAGAAATGGTTGACTGCATTCCTTCTTAGTGCGTGACTGTGTACGTGCATGCATGGGAACGATGGAAAGAATGGTTAGAATGGTTAGAGTGAACCCCCACAACAATGGAATTCCCTACATAATTTTGCATGCATCCTGGATGACACTTGGCTCTCCAGGAGCTTGTTCCTCTCCAGTTGGAGTTCGTTCCTCTCTCCAAAAGAACTTAGGATAACAGGTTATGTCCAACCTTAGTCTTTTAGGAATATATTATAATATTCCCTTGGGTTAAGCCCTCAAGCTTAGCCCCTTTTTCCAAGCCTCTCAGACCCCTTCCCTTTCCCTTCCTAGTGGAGCTTATTCCCCCATAACTTTTTCTTCGTGGTTGGTCTACATGAAAGAATGTATTTTTATTAATGATCTGCATAATTACATATACAAAAATAGGCTCATTGGCCTTTGCACCTAGGCTCTCTGGCCTAATAAACACATAAGCCTCCCAACTTATAAATACTTGGCTCACCAGCCTATAAGCTTCATTAAACATCATTATAATCAAACAGGGGCTTGACCTTGGGGTATTAAACCTCATACAAAGATCCACAAGAATGTCTTCCAAATCAAATACGCATGAACTACTAAGACATTTATGTAATATCCCCAAATAAAGTATTTAGTATATTAAATAATTTTCTTAAGTGGAAAATTAGAAATTGTGATTAGTAGGGAAAAGTGATTGTTGTTAATATAACTACTGTGCAATATATTGACTTGCCAAGTGTCATAAATTATTGGAAATATGTAAGAGACAATATTTTTAATTAAATTTATGAAGGAGATAGAAGGAACAACCAAGTTAATAAGAGTTGATCATGAATCCATGACTCAGGAACAAGTTGGAACTAACCCTAGGCATGAAAGGACATGTGTCAGAAGTCAATATTGGTGATTGACACACCCTGAAAATCATGGATTTCCAAAGATGTGAGTTTCCCAAGGAAGGAAAAGATCTTTAGGAAACAAATACCTAGGAAAGAAAATATAAATACACATGTGTGAGGAGGTAGGACGTTGCTTAGCATGTGGAAAAGAAAGGATTTTTAATGTGCCAAAGGGAAGCAAGGTATTGTTGTTAAATGAACAGGAAAACTAGAAAGTTGTTGCGTGAGCACCGAGGTGTTAGGAAAAATTTGAAGACAAAAAATTGTTGGAACATGAGGCTCATTCACCCTTATGAATTCATTATCAATATTGGGGGTGATTGGATCAAGTGATTTGGCTGATCCATTCTACGGTTGGGTGGAACTTGGCTGCCCCTTATGTGTTCTAGGTTCTTATTCTTTTAAATTGTTGTTAAATTCAATGACTATGTTAATGTTATTGGAAGGTTGTATGGTATATTATAGTATTAGAATATATATAGGTTCACAATGTTTTATTTTAAGGTAACATGTATTGAAGTTACTGTGTGAAATGATAGTTAATGCATGAACTTGAATGTTTATTAGATAGAGAAACAAGGCTAAATATTTGTATATCAAATGAAATTCATAGTATCATACTTAAAATGTATAAATCAGATTATGTGTAGGCCTGTTCAAACCAAAGAAGTAATATAGAAAACCATAGAGGAATGTATTAAATATGATGATCAAAATATTACATATACTTGATAGAGAACGAAAAACCAAGCTTCAAAGACAATTTAAAATGTCTTAAATTACATATGAATGACATAATATTTCAAAATTTAAGTACAGTAATATTTTCATGTGAAAGGTTTCACTAATTTGTTCCATTTTCTATCTCAAGAGAGGAACCCAAATACCTTTCCATTCCACTTCCGTATAATCGATATGTAGAAATTTATCACCCACGGAAGAAATAAATGTATCACGAAATTAGTCTTGTATAGAAAAGTTCAATAAATCAAGTATAAATAGTAAGAATACATAAATTTTAAACAAATACTTATACCCGTGTGTGGACATATGTCGTGAAGGTGGGACTCAACCTTGAATTCATTTTCTGGAGAAGCGAGATTTGGTGGTTGAATGCAATATGATGGGTTCCTCACACAAAACATAGGACCATCATTAGTTGTTGTATCTATAAAGATAACACGTTTCAATGAAGATAAGAAATAAAGAAGATACATTTCCTTATTGGAATTGAACATAAGAAATTCTATTAATAAGAAAAACACTGAGTATTCTAACCACTTAATAGTTTCATTGAATGAGAATGGTAATAAGAAGTACTCTTATTCTGTATAAATATATGCAGAAGATAAATAAATATTAAAAGACCAAGAAACCAATCCATTTTGATATGCTGCAACTCCTATAGTAGAATTGTATTCTTTTTATGAGATACATGTAGGATATATACATTTCTATGAGCGTATTAACTAAAGGATAGATACAAGATTCGAGAATGCTAAGTACATAGATATACACCTTACGTATATAGTCCACCACAAAGGAAACAAACATGTAAAATATATGTATTGAAAACCTAAAAAGATATATACAAAAGTTCATACAAATAATATCGGATACTATTAACGGAACTATCGTCAACTGTGTACTTAAATTTGACAGGTAAGATTTGATTTAAAGACATAATCGTAACCATTACTGGAACTTCCAAAGGGATTAATAAATCCAACGAATGTCTTGTGAGGAATATTCAGGGCCAGAATAGGCCAGGGAGAAATTCACAGTACATGTGAGTTTAATGGTTATAAAACCACCGAATTAGGTAATGATTAAATAATAACATTGATATAATAACTTGTGAGTAAAAGTTCTCACTTAGACGTGAATAAACTAGAAAAGGTAACTTCCTTATACATACAGTTTCTTTAATGTCGGTGAACCTAAGGCGTGCAATATATATTCCAGATCGTTTTAATGTAACACGATGGATATACATAAGGCTTGCAATATTTAAGTATATTAATTATGGTTAAAGGGTCAAGTGGATACTTGGATCTAGGAACCATTTTTATGATGAGTCTAAAAAATTATGAGATGTCCAATAAGAAAGTGATTATAATAAGTATTGACGAAGAAGTGAACACAATTAAAATTTAAGAATAGAATGCTAGGTAATCTTCATTGAAATTTTTACCTTGAGTAAATATAAGGAAAATTAGTACCTTGTGTAATCATGAATAAAATTGGTATCTTATAACAAAGTAGTTATTCGATTCAATCTAAATAATAGTTTTTGTTTTTGGGCTTTGTTTTAACAAGTATTTTTTTTTTTTATTATGATGGAATTTGAGTCTGTTACATTTGGTATCAGAGCCCAAGTTGACAACACTAAAACTTATGGGAATTACATGAGCTCCAAACAAAAATTATGTTTTGTTTAACTACTAACAAAGATACATAATTTATTTGTTAAAGTGACAAGATATTAGCCAATCTATACAAACATGTTTACCGAAAATGGAGATAAAATTAATCATGAAGGAAATGATAACCAATCAAATCTTGAACAAAAAAGTGAGAGTAGCTTAGCCACATAAGTGATGGAAACTATGCGAAATATTGTAGTGGAATCTCATACTTTTAAGGCTGATAATGAAAAAATTAAGAGAATACAGGAAGAACAACAAGAATTAAATGAGATATTATTGTGGAGTATAGCCGAGAAAAGTAAATGAAATAAAACAGATATGAAAAAAAAACCAATAATATGTCATCCACAAACTCAAGTATGGAATCCAAATCAGATGATAGATCATCAACCAATACTCAACAGAGAGTATAACAACAAACACCTTCTAATAAGAAGAGGAAACAATTAGATCACTTGGAAAGTGAGTTAAAAAACATAAAACCCTCCACTTTTGATGGAGAATTATAAATAGGTGAAGAAGTTGAGGTTTGGCTACTAGATATAAAGAAATACTTCGAGACTTATAACTACTCTAGTAACATGAAGGTTAGAATGGCCATTTATAATTTAAACGGAAAGGATAGTATCTAGTGGAAAGATTTGAAGCTAGCCAAAGGATTGAAAGAGAAAATTATGGAATGGTTATAATTCAAGAAGCATTTCAAGAAACAATACCTATAGGAAAGTTATTATGAAATAGAGACTAAGGAATTTTATGAATTGTGACTAGGACAAATGCCTATGGATGATCTAATTAATAATTTTCTAGATCTGCTAAGATGTTTTCCTTATATTAAGGAATATAAAGTAAAAATTCAGATATTCTTAAGTTGTCTACCACTGTCTTATTAAGACAAAATTGAATTCGACAATCCCAAAACATTGAATGAGGTGTTTAGGAAGCTATAATGTGTTATGATCCGTATAAACAGAGATATGAAACTCCT
>JASDQU010374430.1:72062-84499 GCA_032191745.1 Picea mariana | reverse complement strand
GCAGGCAAAACAAGGATAGTAGGCAGTGGGAAAAATGTTTGCAAACCCCAGTGAGGAAGGGAAAAAAAAACGAAGAGTTTTCAAGAAAATCCGCTACAGAAAATCCATCTGAGATATAACAATTTATAGAAGAGTCTGCCAAGGAATTTTGAAGGGAGTCGAGATGGATTACTTGCAGCGGGTTTTGCCACAGATCTTTTCACCCACAAATACAAGAGAGTCAAAACAACTTGGCCTCATGGAATACCAAATAACAAATTAGCAAGTGTAAATATAGATCAACTATGTAAAGAAAGGAAGCAAATTGAAACTTATTTATAGTTTTTACGTTGGTAAATTTATAATGCATTTATTTTTATATTAGGTTTTTTTTTTTAACTTTTTGAATTTGGTTTAGTTTGCAGGTTAGGCGGAGGGGAATTTGAGCTGGGAACGTGGCCCTTAAGGCTCCAGTGTTTCAACCAAGCTCTGATACCAGATGTAGTAACCCGGTTTAAATTAAGGTTATAATTCTAACTAATTACTTAATTTCTAATTTCTATGAGCTCTACAAGAAGTAAACTTTTCATAATTCACAATTTATCTCAACACTTACGCTGTATTTGGCAGTAAGTAATAATCTAAGTAAACCATTCATGAATTTGAATTACATACCTCACTCTGATGCTATCCGCAGCCGCTTGCTCCCTTTGCTTTAACCTGCTCCTTAGGACACCCCAAAACCAGCCACCCTACCGACTAGTATGCCTAGCCCTAGGACATCAATGGACGTCCTAGCCCTCCGATCCCANAGCTCTCCTCCCTCGTAGAATGCATGAAAAAAATGAATCCCCCTCATACTCCTTCTCCACCTCCCTTATTCCTCCTTCACCGCCCTCGCACATTCATCTCCCCCACCAAACACCTTATCTCTTTATTAATGCCTTATCCATTCATTTATTTCTTATTTATTGTCTTATCCTTTACTTAAATGTTTCCTTTTACGTATGGGTTACGTTATCCCCCTATGGGATACGTAACCCCATTTAATCATTACATTTTATCTTTAACCATTAATTTAATACTTAATCAATTAATGACTCACTTAATAATTAATCATTCATTAACCCTTAATTAAAGAGTTAATCATACTTAAGCTAATCATAGAAAAAAAATAATTAATTAATCACATATAATTAATTAAGGTTATATAATAATTAATTATAATTTAGCTAATTTTTAGAATTATTTATGAAATTATTCATATTAATAAGTAAAGGGTCATTACATCCACCCCAGACCTCTTATGCTTCATGTCAGGGGATGGACTTGAGCTACTGTGTGATCTCCTATGGGAATGCTTTTAGGAGTGGTGGTGATTTATGCTACCACTCCTTGATCTCCCTTTCTTCTCAGGGGTCCTGTGACTTCCTGATTTGTTGGAGACACTCTCCTTATCCAACTTATTTTCAATTCTATCCAGGATTTTCATTAACTTCGTATTGAAGTATTCTTGTTATTCCTTGGCCTTCATAAGCCTCTCATTATCAACCTTGTGTCTTTGGACATCTGTCTGCAATTTTCTGATGGTATCAACCATATTTATGTCTTCCTCCTTTCCTCCTCCATGTCCATTGGAGTTGGTTCCTTCCATACCCAACTGGACATTAAACCCTCTGATTTCATCTTCTTGGATGTAGACTGCCTGAGTATCCTCCATCACTCTGCACTCTGTGCTGATTTTGATCTGACAACTGTTAATTCTACAAAATGTGCAACCAACAAAACTTTGTCAGGCTAATTGTTCTTAATAATTTCATGAAAACATGAACCATTATGATTCATTAATATATATCATACTTATTTTCTGCTGATTTTCTGAGAAATTAATAGTTTAGATCCAATTTCTAGGTGAATAGTTATCTGCCATTGTTCAATACCTTTCCAATGCTTACTTCCATGTTCAATTCTGAGTTTTGAGCAAGCAGTTATGGATACTTGAACAATTGTCTTATCAATAATGAAATCCTGTACATGGATTCTTCCAACTCAGAGTCGAATTGGCTCTTGGATCCATGCTGGATCCCTCCTTCAATTTTATAGGCCTTCCTTACCTCTCTAGGTGTAGTTCTGTTCAATTAAAATTCCACGAGATCCTTCTCTAATACTTTTCCTTCTCTTAAAACACAATTTTGGGTGCTAGCCCCCTTTTCTTTGGCCCCCAAAATAACGTGACCAAGGGCTATGACCTAGCGCTAAAAATTAAGCGCTTATCCGGAGCCTTGGAACTTCAGGGCTCCAGAGATTCAGAGGTTTCCATTTGTGTGCATCACAAACATCCCGGTTTGCCGAACTAGTGAACTTGCGAAGGACGATGGATCAATGATCCACATTCTCTATTCAGATCTATAGTGCATAGGATCTCTGGGACTCCAGGCTTTGACAGTTTCCAAAGCACTTCACTACCAATCCCCCGAAGTTTCGACCCACTGGAGATCCCCTCTTTTGCTTCCACATGTCATCTCTCGATCAACGGTCGAGATTAACTTCGGCCCTTCGGGAGTTCTCGGCTCACAAAAATCTATTAACTCAAATCCTCTGAAGTACTTCTTCTCCGGACCTTGGGATCTGGTGCCACAGGTCCTCTATGATCAACGGTCGAGATAGAATCTGGCCTTCGGTCCTTCGGAAGTCCTCCACCTCAATTATTTATGCCTTGAATCCTTCAGACCACGGGATCCACTGTCGTGTGTCCCCTCCCAATGAACAGCGCAGATTTACTCTGCTCTTCAGAGCTTCATGGTTTTCTCTTTCCTCTCACTTCATTCCTTCCAAATGCCGAAGTGGAAAACTCCTATGGTCCACTTAGCACTGCACACTTGGTTTCTATGTGGAAGATTCCAAGAAGCGAACACATGGCCCAATCTGAAGGGTAACACATGTCAAGTTCTAACTGCAAAATCAACCTTTTGAAAGAACATAGCACACTGACACATGGCACACATCTTGTGTGTTCATGTCACCCCAGGTGACATCACCAAGCGATGTCACTTCGGAACTTCGGGACTTCGGGACTCTGGGACTTCGAAGGTCCGAAAGTTATTCCAACAACTTTTCCCCGAACGTCGAACTCCTGAATTGCTTAACCTCCCGGGGCTTATGAAGTACAACTGTCACCAATCAAAGTGGTGATATGTGGCCCCACTGTCGAGTGACATGTGTCAGGTCCCAATCAATAGTAAGTCTTGTCAAAAGTACAAAAACAAGTGACATGTGGCAGACCTAGGTAGGTCCACATCACTCTAGGTGATCTCATCATGCCACATCATACCCTACGCTTCAAGACTTTAGGGATTTCCTATCTTGGACACTTTCTCAAAACTATCGAACTACCAATAGGTCCATGTCACTTGGTGATGTCATCATGTCACATCACTTCGACAACCGAAGACTTCGATGATTCTTCTCATCAACACTTTTTACAAACTATCGAATTGTTGACCGTTAAACAAGTCAACGTCATCTTCGACGCTTCGGGACTTCAACATTTTAGTAGATCTCTTCTTATCTGCTCACTTAACAAACTCTTGAACTATCGTCTATCAACGACTACTTCCCATAGCTTTGGGACTTCGACGATTTCACTGTTGAACACACCACAACCCCCAAACTGTCGAACTCCAAACATTGCTTAATCTAAGGACACATGTCCCTAGAAAATGGATGGTATGGATTAATTTTGGACTTTGGAAATTTTGCTGCTATAGCTTTAAAACGACCGGAGGGGAAAATTCTGAAGGACTTCTATGCTTAACCTCTGTGCACCTTTTCTAGATCTGATGGTTGTGGGGGATTTGTCTCCTCCCAACAGATCCAATGACCCAATTTAAACTTTGTGGCCCAATATCACTTCTTTCGTGGTTTAACAAAATACTATACCTCCTGAGCTTCTGAACACAGCCAAGGTGTTTCCCCAATGCCCTCCTGACATTTTGTACATCGATTCCTTATGGATTTTTGACTCCAAATTCCACATTCATGGCCCATCTAGGTTCAGTGTAGAAACCATGGGATCTAATACCAAATTGTAATGGCCCTTGACCACCCTGGCCGTGGACACGCCACTACTTTAAAACCAAACTACTCTGATACAGATCTGTAGCACACCCTAGTCTTAAGCAATTGGGATATGCATGCTCTGTTTGAGTTCATAAACATATATATATATCTATAATGAAAATTTAATAGATATAAACATTCTTCTCATACACATATTCATGAGAAAGCGACAATACACACATACATGCAATATATACAAGCAATTTTGATAAACTTCAGACATGTACCTAAACACAACATTTAGACATAACATGTAAAATTAACATAGATTTGGTACTTATCTTCTTATGAGATCAAGACCACCAACTCCATATAGACCTTCCAAGAACCTCCTAGCCTTAGACCACATTGCTCCAAGCTATCAACATTGGGTCACACCTGAGATGGGACTAAAATCCACCTGAGATAAAGGAATCCTAGGCTAGGTTGAGACTATGGAAAGTTGCACAATGAAATAGGAAGGATTCCGTCCAAGGATCCTACTTACAACCACTTCTCATAGACTTTCATTCCCTACATTCCTATCCCACCCCGAGAATATACACCTTAACTGTTCCACAGTCCATCAACTACTCCACTTCCCTTCCAGGGCTTCAACAATAGGCGAGATCATGAATTCTTAGAGCTCTGTAGCTACTGCAAAGCTCCTTCAAGGAGGAATCACTTCCCCAAAAATCATCTCACTTGGAGAGAGTCGCTCACAGGCCTGAAAACCTGCTTCTTAAACCCATGGGCCTAAAAACCCGCCTCTTCAAACCACAGGCCTGACAACATGCTTCTTCTATTCAATTCTTAAATCAACCAGGTAACCACAATAGTAAAATCAGGTAAGTCAAGGGACAACTCAACAAATTACGGAGGTTCACGATGGCAGAGGGTTCAACAAAGGTGGAAATGGTTGACTGCATTCCTTCTCAGTGTGTGACTGTGTGCGTGCATGCATGGGAAGGATGGAAAGAATGGTTAGAATGGTGAGAGTGAACCCCCACAACAATGGAATTCCCTACATCAATTTGCATGCATCCTGAATGACACTTGGCTCTCCAGGAACTTGTTCTTCTCCACTTGGAGTTCGTTCCTCTCTCCAAAATAACCTAGGATAATAGGTTATGTCCAACCTTAGTCTTTTAGGAATATATTATAATATTCCCTTGGGTTAAGCCCTCAAGCTTAGCCCCTTTTTCCAAGCCTCTCAGCCCCCTTCCCTTTCCCTTCCTAGTGGACCTTAGTCCCCCATAACTTTTTCTTCGTGGTTGGTCTACATGAAACAATGTATTTTTATTAATGATCTGCATAATTACATATACAAAAATAGGCTCATTGGCCTTTGCACCTAGGCTCTCTGGCCTAATAAACAAATAAGCCTCCCAACTTATAAATACTTGGCTCACTAGCCTATAAACTTCATTAAACATCATTATAATCAAACAGGGGCTTGACCTTGGGGTATTAAACCTCATACAAAGATCCACAAGAATGTCTTCCAAATCAAATACACATGAACTACTAAGACATTTCTGTAATATCCCCAAATAAAGTATTTAGTATATTAAATAATTTCCTTAAGTGGAAAATTAGAAATTGTGATTAGTAGGGAAAAGTGATTGTTGTTAATATAATTACTGTGCAATATATTGACTTGCCAAGTGTCATAAATTATTGGACATATGTAAGAGACAATATTTTTAATTAAATTTATGAAGGAGATAGAAGGAACAACCAAGTTAATAAGAGTTGATCATGAATCCATGAGTCAGGAACAAGTTGGAACTAACCCTAGGCATGAAAGGGCATGTGTCAGAAGTCAATATTGGTGATTGACACACCCTGAAAATTATGGATTTCCAAAGATGCGAGTTTCCCAAGGAGGGAAAAGATCTTTAGGAAACAAATACCTAGGAAAGAAAATATAAATACACATGTGTGAGGAGGCAGGACGTTGCTTAGCATGTGGGAAAGAAATGATTTTTAATGTGCAAAAGGGAAGCAAGGTACTGTTGTTAAATGAACAGGAAAACTAGAAAGTTGTTGCGTGAGCATCGAGGTGTTAGGAAAAATTTGAAGACAAAAAATTGTTGGAACATGAGGCTCATTCACCCTTATGAATTCATTATCAATCTTGGGGGTGATTGGATCAAGTGATTTGGCCGATCCATTCTACGGTTGAGTGGAACTTGACTGCCCCTTATGTGTTCCAGGTTCTTATTCTTTTAAATTATTGTTAAATTCAATGACTATGTTAATGTTATTGGAAGGTTGTATGGTATATTACAGTATTAGAATATATATAGGTTCACAATGTTTTATTTCAAGGTAACATGTATTGAAGTTACTGTGTGCAATGATAGTTAATGCATGAACTAGAATGTTTATTAGATAGAGAAACAAGGCTAAATATTTTTATATCAAATGAAATTCATAATATCATACTTAAAATGTATAAATCAGATATTGCAGGCATGTTCAAACCAAAGAAGTAATATAGAAAACCATAGAGGAATGTATTAAATATGATGATCAAAATATTACATATACTTGATAAAGAACGAAAAACCAAGCTTCAAAGACAATTTAAAATGTCTTAAATTACATCTAAATGACATATAATCCTTCAAAATTTAAGAACAGTGATATTTTCACTAATTTAAGACATTAGTTCAATAAATCAAGTATAAATAGTAAGAATACATAAATTTTAAACAAATACTTATACCCGTGTGTGGACATATATCATGAAGGTGGGACTCAACCTTGAATTCATTTTCTGGAGAAGCGAGATTTGGTGGTTGAATGCAATATGATGGGTTCCTCGCATAAAACATAGGACCATCATTAGTTGTTGTATCTATAAGGATAACACGTTTCAATGAAGATAAGAAATAAAGAAGAGACATTTCCTTATTGGAATTGAACAGAAGAAATTCTATTAATAAGAAAAACACGGAGTATTCTAACCACTTAATAGTTGCATTACAATGAGAATGGTAATAAGAAGTACTCTTATTCTGTATAAATATATGCAGAAGCTAAATAAATATTAAAAGACAAGAAACCAATCCATTTTGATATGCTGCAACTCCTATAGTAGAATTGTATTCTTTTTATGAGATACATGTAGGATATATACATTTCTATGAGCGTATTAACCAAAGGATAGATACAAGATTCGAGAATGCTAAGTACATAGATATACACCTTACCTATATAGTCCACCACAAAGGAAACAAACATGTAAAATATATGTATTGAAAACCTAAAAATATATATACAAAAGTTCATACAAATAATATCGAATACTATTAACGGAACTATCGTCAACTGTGTACTTAAATTTGACAGGTAAGATTTGATTTAAAGACATAATCGTAACCATTACTGAAACTACCAGAGGGATTAATAAATCGAACGAATGTCTTGTGAGGAATATTCAGGGACAGAATAGGCCAGGGAGAAATTCACAATACATGTGATTTTAATGGTTATAAAACCATCGAATTAGGCAACAATTAAACAAAACATTGATATAATTACTTGCGAGTAAAAGTTCTCACTTAGACGTGAATAAACTAGAAAAGGTAACTACCTTATACATACAGTTGCTTTAAAAATGAAAATTTAAAATGAGTGAAGAGTGAAAGGAAAAATAGAAAAACTAACAGCTACAGAGTATTCTCGGATTATTGTAAATAATACTAAAGATAAGGTTAACAAATAAATCGTTTCATATCTTTAATAGAGCGTTATAAGAGATGTCTAGTGGAACCCATAAGTGGGTTTTGGGATTAGTACATGTCAATCGAGTCAGACCGATTAAGAAGTTTGTGTTATTATCTACATTTACATTAATATATCTACATTAATATTATCTTATTATCTACGCCTTAATATATATCTTCCAGATCGTTTTAATGTAACACGATGGATATACATAAGGCTTGCAATATTTAAGTATATTAATTATGGTTAAAGGGTCAAGTGGATACTTGGATCTAGGAACCATTTCTATGATGAGTCTAAAAAATTATGAGATGTCCAATAAGAAAGTGATTATAATAAGTATTGACGAAGAAGTGAACACAATTAAAATTTAAGAATTGAATGCTAGGTAATCTTCATTGAAATTAAATTTTTACCTTGAGTAAATATAAGGAAAACTAGTACCTTGTGTAATCATGAATAAAACTGGCATCTTACAACAAAGTAGTTATTCGATTCAATCTAAATAGTAGTTTTTGTTTTTGGGCTTTGTTTTAACAAGTATTGGTTTTTTTTATTATGATGGAATTTGAGTCTGTTACATATGGTATCAGAGCCCAGGTTGACAACACTAGAACTTATGGGAATTACATGAGCTCCAAACAAAAATTATGTTTTGTTTAATTACTAACAAAGATACATATGTTATTTGTTAAAGTGACAAGATATTAGCCAACCTATACAAACATGTTTACCGAAAATGGAGATAAAATTAATCATGAAGGAAATGACAACCAACCAAATCCTGAACAAAAAAGTGAGAGTAGCTTAGCCATGTAAGTGATGGAAACTATGCGAAATATTGTAGTGGAATCTCATACTTTTAAGGCTGATAATGAAAAAATTAAGAGAATACAGGAAGAACAACAAGAATTGAATGAGATACTATTGTGGAGTATAGCCGAGAAAAGTAAATGAAATAAAACAGATATGAAAAAAAAAACCAACAATATGTCATCCACAAACTCAAGTATGGAATCCAAATCAGATGATAGATCATCAACCAATACTCAACAGAGAGTATAACAACAAACACCTTCTAATAAGAAGAGGAAACAATTAGATCACTTGGAAAGTGAGTTAAAAAAGATAAAACCCTCCACTTTTGATGGAGAATTATAAATAGGTGAAGAAGTTGAGGCTTGACTACTAGATATAAAGAAATACTTCTAGACTTATAACTACTCTAGTAACATGAAGGTTAGAATGGCCATTTATAATTTAAACGGAAAGGATAGTATCTAGTGGAAAGACTTGAAGCTAGCCAAAGGATTGAAAGAGAAAATAATGGAATGGTTATAATTCAAGAAGCATTTCAAGAAACAATACCTATAGGAAAGTTATTATGAAATAGAGACTAAAGAATTTTATGAATTGCGACTAGGACAAATGCCTATGGATGATCTAATTAATAATTTTCTAGATCTGCTAAGATGTTTTCCTTATATTAAGGAATATTAAGTAAAAATTCAGATATTCTTAAGTTGTCTACCACTGTCTTATTAATACAGAATTGAATTCGACAATCCTAAAACATTGAATGAGGTGTTTAGGAAGCTATAATGTGTTATGATTCGTATAAACAGAGATATGAAACTCCTAAGGCATGAAAATATAGAAAACAAGATAAACTGAATCAACAGAAGAATGGTTTCAAACCATCTCCTTACTATAACATGTCTAAAGGATTCCAAAGGAATGATTATTCATCTAACACACAACAAACTCAAGGAGGGAATACATAAGTTAATTTGGGATTCAAGAAGATAGAAGACAACCCCAGAGAAGCACTGAAATGATGGAAATGTGGAGAGCCCCATTTATGAACAAATTTTCCACGCTTGAACCCAACAAATAGAACTTCAATTCATAATATATAGGAAGCCACCAAAGTTGGAGATATTGGGAAAATTATACACAAAATTAATGCTACTCTAGAAGGGAGACAAGTAGATCATCAGTCTACTGTAGTAGAAATTGAAGGTCAGCTACAAAACAAACAAATCTCTATACTAATAGATCTAGGGGAAATTTTGAATTACATAACCCCATCGCTAGTAGAGAATTATAAGCTAGAAAAAGTGAAACACCCTAAATCTTGGTTAGTACAATTAGCCATTGGCACTAAAAGAAAAGTAACAGAGTATATTTCTAAGTGCAGTATATGAATAAATGATCAAAGTATTATGGTTAACTTAAATGGGTTACCCTTAGGATCATATGATATTCTTATTGAAATGGATTGGTTGGAATCACACAAGGCTTTACTAAACTATTATGAAAATTCATTTATATACCAAGATGAGGACGATGTAAACATAACAATTCAAGGACTAGGAAAACCAGTTTCGATAAGACATATATCAACTATGCAACTTAAAAAATGCATAAGGTAGGGGTGTCAATTATATGAAATTCAGGTGATGAATATACAAAGTGATAATGACAAATCAAAATCAGAGGATTATGTTGTTTTACGATATTTTAAGGATATTTTTGTTGAAGAAATACTAGAATTACATCCCAGGAGAGACATAGACATTTCTATTGACTTAATACCAGGATCTGCCCCTGTGTCAAAGGCACCTTACAGTATGAGTATTCCTGAGTTAACAGAGTTAAAAATACAGATACATGAGTTATTATATAAAGGATATGTTAGAACCAATGTGTCACCATGGGGAGCACCATCTTTATTTTTCAAAAAGAAGGATGTGACATTTTGGTTATGCATTGTTTATCGACAACTAAATAAAATGACAGTCAAGAATAAGTATACTCTACCAATAATTAATGAATTATTTGACCAAGTGGGAGGATCAAAGATATTTTCTAAGTTGGACCTAGGATTAGGTTATCATCAAATCAGAATTAAGGATGATGATATTATTAAAACAACTTTTAGAACACGATATGGACACTATGAATTTGCGGTGATTCCGTTTGGACTCACAAAGGCACCAACAACTTTTATGTTCTTAATGAAAAATATATTTAGTAAGTATCTAGATAAGTTCATTTTGATTTTTATTGATGATATTTTGATTTATTCAAAAACTAAAGAAGAACATGAAGAGAACCTAAGAATAGTGTTACAAACGTTACAAGAACATAAACTTTACGCCAAATTTAACAAGTGTGACTTCTATCAAAAGAACACACAATACCTGGGACATGTTATTTCAGAAGATGGGATAGCAATAGATCCAGAAAAGATTAAAAAAATTACAGAATGGCCTAAACCCATGAACGTTGCATAAATAAAATCATTTATGGGAATAACATGTTATTACAAATGTTTTATTGAAAATGTTTCTAATGTTGCTTTTCCTATTACATCCTTACAGAAAAAGGGGGTAAAGTTTATTTGGTTAGAAGAATGCCAAGAAAATTTCAATAAGTTAAAAGAACGACTAACTACCACACCCATTATTAAGGTAGCCGACCCTTATAATGATTTTACTGCCTGTATCGATGCTAGAAAGGAGGGGTTAGGAGAAATTTTGTCACAAGGACATGTGATTTCTTATGAATAAAGAAAGTTAAAGGATCACAGACGTAATTATGTGACACATGAATTAGAATTATCATCTTTGGTTCATTCATTAAAGATATGACATCATTGCTTAGTAGGGAGGAAATTTTTTATTTTAACAGATAACAGTGGCGTAAAGTATTGATCAAGTATTCAAAATATTCCTTTTGCCTGGTCCTCCTACTAAATCTTTTGTCCATTATGCTTTCTATCTGTGGCTTCTCTGCAACTGGCATCTGTTTAGCCCACTGAACCTCTGGTTGTTCACTACCTGCTTCTTCTTCTTCAACTTTATAAGGGTACAAATCTGAGATGTTGAATATTGGAGAAATTCCGATCCCATCGGGTAATTCGATCTCATAAGCATTTGTCCCAAATTTCCTTATGATCCGGCACGGTCCAATTTTCTTCATTTTCAATTTATTATATGTCCCTCTTGGGAAACTTTCCTTTCTCAAGTGTGCAAGGATCCAATCACCAACTTCGAACTGAAGTTGTCGCATGTGTTGATCTTTTATTCACTTATACTCTTGGCTCGAGTTTTGCAATCGCTCCTTCACCTGGCTTTGAAGCTCTCTCATTGCCTGGCTTTGAAGCTCTCTCATTGCCTCGGCAAAATATTTTGCACTATCACTCCTAGTTGCGTTCTGTTCTGAATCCCTCAATTCAGAAACTCCCCTTGGCTACATGCCATAAACAATTTGAAATGGACTCTGCACCGTGCTTCTGTTGATTGAATCATTATAAGAAAATTCCGCATGTGGTAGAATATTGTCCCACTGACTGTGGTGTTCTGTCACCAAACTCCTCAGCAAGTCTCCCAAACTTCTGTTGACAACTTCTGTCTGTCCATCCGTCTGAGGATGATAAGCTAAACTGAATGACAAGTTCGTTCCCAGCTTTTTCCATAAGGTTCTCCAGAAGTGTCCCATGAACTTGGTGTCTCGATTTGAAACTATGCTCCTTGGTAAGCCATGAAGTTGAATGACTTCTTTGAAAAACAGATTCGCAATGTGAGTTGTGTCATTGGTTTTCTGACACGGTATGA
>JASDQU010374429.1:48009-62957 GCA_032191745.1 Picea mariana | reverse complement strand
CATTATTATGAAAGGAAGATGAAAGAGTTCTTTGAAATCAAGTTGGGAACCATGCCAATGGAAAAATATGAGAAGAGGTTCTTTGAATTATTGAAGTATGTTGACTTCATAAAAGATGAGAAGGTCAAAATTAAAAGGTTTCTAAGTGGGTTACCTTTTTTCTATAGTGATAAGATACAATATGATAACCCCAAGACTTTGTAGGAAGCCATAAGGAGAGAAAATCATCTTTATGAGCAAAGCAGAGGAAGGTCAGTTTTCCAAAAAGATTGGAATGATAATGTTATCTCTCTGTAATTTCCTTGGCTGAAAGGAAATCAGCACGAGAGTGACCTCAAAACCAACTTGGTGTTGGAAGCTAGCCTTTCCAACCAGAGAGGGCTCTCTCTCTTCAAATCAATCACTGAAATGATTGATTTGGTTTTACTCAAAGTCTAGATCTCTAAGATAAAATGAATTTATAGGGTTGGTGGAAATAATGACATAAAGTACATTAGGCTATGGAGTCACTAAAGTCGGAAATCAATGAAAATCTTGTTGGATACTTGGTAGATTTAAGAAATCATTGAACATAGGCAATATAGAAAGTAATATTCTAAGCCAAATAAATGTGTTGTAGACAACATGTTACATAGAAAACAATAATTCATCAAGGCATCTAACAAGGATGAATCTTAAGGAAATTATAGCAGAAGTACAACTCAAACTACATGCAACATAGCATCTGATAAAGATGAGTTCTAATACATATATTTCACATCAACTCAGAGAAGAAACCATACAATATATAATATAAGACAAGAAAGAAAAGACTCAAATATCACATCATAAAATATCACAATCACATGTATCTTTGTGGTCCAAACTCAGGGACTTTTGATCCAACAATTTTCATTAACATTAGATAAAAGATTGCAACATGTTCAATAGTATTCCCTTACATACTTTCCAACCATTTACTTACAAAATGCTTCCTTAAATAGAAAAAATAATAACAAAAAATGTTCCTAATGTGATGGAAAGAAAATACATTCAAATAATAAGAAATAAACTAAAACAAATGTAGTTGCAAAAGTTGTCGAATAATTGAGTTTGTTAATGTCAAATCTCCTTGGAATATGGAACTGTCTTTGAATAATGAATCCCCTGCCACCTTTTCATTCAATCCTCTTCATTTGAGAGAGAAATTGGTTGCAAAATAAATCTCAGGATGCTGAGGATGCTGATCATAAAGTTTCCACCTTATTATTCCCTGCCGTAGGAATAGAGGGACTATAGCGATCAATAATTCGTTGACTACTTATTAGTTTGTCCTTTGACCAGAAATATTTGCACAAAACCTATTGTTGGAGCTAGGGAATTAAAAGAATATATTTTGATATAAAAAAAAGTACCATATATGTACTGATCTGATTGGATAAGAGATTGGAGGTCTTAATGCCGGATTCACTATTCCCAATGTTTTATATGGAAACATATCTAAACTTTTTCTCGTATACAGTCTTTTTAATCATATATTTTTCATGTATATTGCTTGAAGGTGGATTAATGCTAGCATTAGTTCAAATGTTTGTATTAGCATTTTTTGCTAGTTGAGTATATCCGTAAGTTTTGATATGTACTAAGAATGTTGAAATGTTTTGATATCCAAGCTTTATAGTGATTGAGAATTCCAAACTTTATAACGTCCTTGCCGGATGTATTTTTGTTGAAATGTATTGACACTTATTTCGAGATGCGTCCATAGGCCTGACAACTTAAATGTTTACATGACGTGACGTCCTCAAATAGGCCTGACAACTTAAATGTTTGCATATTGCGAGGTCCTTCGAAATCTTGACAGCCTTAAATGTTTATGTAAATACACTTCTCGAAGTACATTTTTCCTCGAAATTTTCTACACAGTTACAGTGAATTTGTAGTCTTGTTTGTCCACCTCTAGTTCAATAGCCATTGTATGTTTCATCCTTCTTCTACCTTTGCAATGCAATTGCATAATCGTTGAAGATACATACATTGTTTACTGGTTTGGTGACTGCTTCTTATTCATTGGTTTGTTGGTTGTTGGTTGTTGTTGTTTCCTTCACGATTTGACCTGTGCTTCTGCATTTCATCGTTTCAGAGTAAGTTTTGATGCCATAGTTTCATTTTGTATTCCTTGTTTGTTGTTCAGTGTTTGAAGTTTGCAAGTAATAATGTTTGCTTATTTGTAGTGGCATGGTCCTGGTATGTTTATGGTTCCTTTTGTCCTTGGGCTATAGTTTCGTAGTCGTTGGAGATACATATGTTGTTTACTGGCTCAGTGGTTCTTACTGGTTCGTTGGTTCATGGGTTGTTGGTTCTGTTTGTTTGGCTCGGGTTTGCGCTTTGGGGTCCTGGGGGTGCAATTCGGCCTATTCGTGCTTTCCCGCTAGTTTGGTGCTTGCTATTTTATTTTCTTTGATTCGGCCTTGCAGGGTTGGGGTCTAGTGACAGTGGTTGGATCTTTTCATTTTTTATTTTTTTTGGATTATTATTGTTTTTTGGGGCGCTTTACGGTGTTGAGGCCCTGCACACACGAGTCGAAATGTAGTTGTGTTATTTTCCCTGTCTGTCGAGGTCAATATCTGTTATTCTGAGATTTTTTTGGTGCTTCAGTTCTGGCATGAAAGAGAATAGTTGCATGCAAAATTGTTCGAGGATTGCATGTGAAATTGCAATATCCGCTATTTTTTTTGTTGGAATAAAGCATATGCAGGCTACATTTATAAACCATGTATGGTCAGATGTGACGATATGAGATTACATGTTCTTTGTCCTCTACATAGACTAGTGTGCACACGATACAATTTGTGTTGTGCTCGAGATATGGTATGTACAACAAAGATTCTGCAAGATTATATTTGGATATCTGGAAGCTTGTGTGGGTAGTTTTCCACGAAAAACCAAAAAACTTGTATCGTGGGTGCAACAGTCTATGTAGAGGATAAAGAACATGTATATCCATCGGTGGAAGCATATCTGGATAATTTTCCATGGAAAACCAGAAATCGTTTAGCTACGGCCATGCAATTGCGTGATGTTTTGTAGCTTGTAATATATTTTGGGCAGAGGGGGAAAAATTGCACGTTTGCAGCCATGGATGCACAAGCGCAAATGCTCATGTTTCTGCTTATCTTCTAGACTATTCGTTGAGTCTATTTTGTTGTATGTACATATTGCTTGTTCTATTCATGTTCACTGTATTTTGTGCATTCCCACATTCAAACAAACAGAATAGTTGGAGAAAAGGAGGGAGTCTTCACTGCATCAGTTGAAGAGGATATAGAAAGGTGCATGCTTGTACTGCTATTTCATATTGCGTTGTTTTCTATTTCATTTATGGTCTGTATATTGTGTTCACCTAGTTTATTATATGTACATGTTGCATGCCTTCCTACATGGTAAGTTATCTTCATCACATGCCTTTCCTGCATACTAACCTGCTTCAAGTCCGTTGTGTTTTCGTTGCATTGCTACATTTAAACAAATAGAATAGTCGAGGATGACGATGGGCTATTTCGCAGGTAAATAACCCTCTTTCTCTTTCTTTTACATGTCTATCTTCATTATAAGTTATCTTCAATATATGCCTTCCTGCATACTAAGCTAGTTCATGTCTATTGTGTTTTCACTGCATTGCTGCATTTAAACAAACATAATGACTAGAGAGGATGATGGAGTCTTCGACAGGTAAATAGACTTGTTTCTCTTTCTTTTAGATGCCTTCCTTCATACTAACTTGCCTTCATGTCCATTGCATATTTGGTGTTCTTGCCTTGGAGAAAACAACTTGCTTGGACAGGGAGATGAATTGTTCTGCGCAACAGTAGAGGGTTTTGTGGTACAGTCTTCTAAAAGGTATACCAAGTGTGTTAGTAAATTAAATATACAAACCAGGTGGGGGCATATAATATTAGACTTGAAAACGATGGCTTGGAAATAATGGGTCTTTCTACCCTCCCTATTTCTACTTTTTCCATTTTCTATTATCCCTTTTGTTTTCTAATTCATTTTCTTAGTGTGCTTTTCGAAAAATGCCTTGGTGCACCGGTTGGCGAACTAACGGTTTCACATATGTGGTCATGCTTCTACCTTATTCCATAGTTACCCACTTTCTCGATTGCGGGTGTTAGGCTGGCAGTTTGAACATTGCTCCCCCTGGCTTCCAGGGGTCCGTGATATAAAGATTGGCCATCATGCCCCTTCTCATGCCCTCTTTACTGTTAAACATTTCTCCAGTTAAAAAAACCAGATGCATACAATTTTATGGTTATTTAGTCCTTCTGATGGATAATATACAATGCATATGTTTGTTTAGTCTTGATGTTCATCTGCACATGCTTGCATCAGAAAAAGTTGGAATAGTGACATGAGCATGAGCAGTTAGTCATCCCAGACATCGGTAGAGAGACAAGGCCAAAGGTAAAGATTCATACACTCTGCTCTTACTGTGTTTACTAGACAAATATCCTCAGGTATATATCCATATATGGCATGGTGGATATGTTGATGTCATCTGCAATACATGGTTTATAGCTTGCAAGAAGTATCAACAAGTATAAGCGAGACGCCGAACGTGTTGCATGTTCCGCAAACTAAGAGGTGTGGTTGCAAAACTTTGGCTCCATAGTTCATCAAAACTATGCATGTACTTGTAGATTTATACCAGTGAAATAAGAATAGAGAAAAAAAATAAAATTACACACTACCATTCACTTTATTTTTCCTGTCCAAAAAATTGTCACCAGGTCTAGAGTTGTGACTTCCAAAGTACTGTCAATAGAGGGCTTGAACAGCTGCCGAAATGGACAAGTGTTCGCTGGGGACATAATGGTCGTCTATAGCACCTACTTGGACAAGAAAAACAAAAGTAGATACATTATATGTGCTGACATGACATATAAAGAGGCCATGATGACAGTGACACTAACTGTTCCTCCACAACTTGTCTAGAAACATACAGAAAATATATTCCTGCATAATGGTATATCCATTAGAAATTTTAATATATTTCCCAAAACAGTATATGACCGTGGTGATTGCGATCGAATTATTTCGCTCAACGAAATAAGCATTGTGGAAAAAAATCCTGTTGTTTGTTCATAATATCGTTTCGTCCCGGACTCGACTATTAGCCAGCTTGCATAGAGCACTGATATTTACCCAATCAGAACAATTGGTCTAGCTGTCACACTGGCAAGAAAACTTGGCTCGCAACACATTCTCCATATAAAGGATGCAGAGTCGGACAATGACAAGGCAATGGTACCGCTTTTCATATTCAGTTTTGTTCTTTACTTTCAAATGTGCATGTATCTTAGATAAGTTACACAAATATTGCATTGTTCCATGTTGCAGCTACAATTGTTCGATATGTATTCAGATTTGTTTTCGTTAATGGAACAACAATTACATAAAGGGAAGATTCCACTTATGCTATTAAAAAATATAACAAAGAAAAGGGATGTTAGAGAAACGATCTTTCAGACAACCCAGGCAACGTTTGTAACAGAGTTGCGAGAAGATATAGTAGAGGATCTCAAGAAACTAATTAGCTCTACAACTGTTGTGCGTATACATCCACAAAATCATCCTCACTTTCTTTATAGAAATAACCTTCAACAAATTTATGCGGCCTGTTAAATTTTTTATTTTTTTTTTAAGGGATGGGGGGGGTGCATTCATGTATTATATTGTTCAATGTATTAATTCCTATGCTCACGTTCCCAGGTTGAAGGTGTTTTAGTTGAAGCCAATGTGTACTCGACCCCCTTTGAACATGTATGTGCAAATTGCAACTCCTCTGCTTCTGCCTCTGCTTTGATAAGTGATGATATTATTGAGTGTCTCCGATGAGGTGAAAAATGTCCATATATATATGGACATTGTGTCAATGATCTCATCCGAACCGTGGGAAGCACAACCGTGCATTGTACGGTTAGGCATCCTCTATTACAAAATGTGCTTCCTAAGTTGGAAGAGTTGTCGTATGAAACTTATCTACAGAAAAAGGCAAGCAGTGTGTACATGTTGCGTGAGCTTCAGATACATAGCAAATTCACCTTAAATGAGAACAATGCAATTTTGCATATCGACTGAAGAAAGGAAAAAAATATATATATCAAACTTTGGTAGGAAACAAAAATACCTCATGTGTCTTTGTAATATTTCTTCAACATCCAGATGAATGTTCCTCGGACTTGGCTAGTTGGGATTGCACATGCATAATATTGGCATGGCAGCAAACCCCATATATCCCATGGCCTTGGTTATTTTCTACTGGGAACATATACTAGATGCAATAGAAAACGAATGCGGCCATGTCTTTTCTTTGTATATCAAATTGTTTGGTGCAAAGGTCAATGGGTCCTGCTCTATGGAACCTCATAGGAATTTGCTTGTGGTCTGTTTGAAGTTTGGTTGGTTCTTGGTTATGTGCTCGTCTCTCAATTTGTAAACCATGGAACTCCAACTGTTCTTTGGAGAACATGGAACAATATAATTGAACTTTTTAGCCAGTTGGCCCATAGATCAGCCTGAAAATTTCTATGGCAGTGTGATGCAAATGTAGTATGTGGCTTGTTTTAGCAGATTTCTTTGATCGATGAACTTGGTCAAATTATTGTCCTGGAATAATTTGAAATCAACGAATGTATATTTTGCGATGATATTTGCGACCTGGATGAAAAACATTAGAGCGTTGAGCAGCCATTTCAAGCAAATCAAAGCTCAACATATTTATATAACTTTCAACCAGAATGATGATTGACTATCAAAGGAAGCATTGCTTATGGAAAAAGGTGGTTTTTATTGCTCACAGGTTTTTGACGGACAACAAGAAAATTTTGAAACAATAGATATCAGCATACAAAATACTTTTCTGTTTTGGGAATATTGTAATTGTCGACAAAAGAAGAATATATTTTTTGTATGAACTGAAAAAAGATAGTTTTTTTATTTTACTAATATAAGTGTTTTTTCTTACTGAAAAAAAAAAGACTGTGCGAAGTGCAATTGTGCTATCATATCAACAAGAGGCCCTTAAAATTCAAATTGGTCATTGTTTTGAAATTTTTTGCTTAATTGATGAACTTTGTAAAATTAATGTCCTGGAATTGAAATCAACGAATATATACTGTGCGGAGTACCATTGTGCTATCATATGAACAAGAGGCCCTTAAAAATAAAATTGGTCCTTATTATGCTTGCGGTGATAGAATTTAAAAAAAAAAATCTTTTCTTTCCTTCATTTTTTAAAAAATAAGCGATTTAACATCCTTTAGTAATTTAATATCAATATCACTTGTACAATATCAATATTTAATATTAATAATTTAGTAATTGAAAATAATGTTTTTAGATAAGGTTAGATAGGATGACCATCCGTAAACAATTGAAATCTTGAACGCACCAGACGTGGAGTCCTGTCAATTTGTATATCGCAGAACTTTGAGTGTTGTTTGGAGGACACACGACAATAGAAGTGCAATGTTGAGCCAACTAGCCCGCAAGTCCGCCTGCCAATTTGTATATCGCGGAAGTCTGGGTGGTTTTTGTAGAACACGGAACAATAGAGCCTCCATTTAGAGCTTGCCAGGCCGAGAACCCGCCATCCAAAAAATTCCTACGTATGTAATGAGGGATCTGCATTGCTCTATAAAATCTCATGTCCATACTTTATAAATGTACATGTTTACTATGTATTGCTCGTTTGTCAGAAAGCT
Source organism: Picea mariana (assembly GCA_032191745.1). NCBI lineage: Eukaryota > Viridiplantae > Streptophyta > Pinopsida > Pinales > Pinaceae > Picea > Picea mariana. The sequence goes on along the minus strand of JASDQU010374429.1, from coordinate 55,212 downwards.
TTTATATCACTCACCCGACCAAATTGTACAAATTTTCTCCTCTAATTAAATTCTGCAATATCAATATTTAATATTAATACTTTAGTATTGAAAATAAGGTTTTTTGTAGATATGTTAGATAGTTGATAGGGATTTCCATCTGTAAACAATGGAAAACTTGAACCTGCAAGCCCTGGAGTCCATCTGTCAATCTGTATATCACGGAACTCTAATTGTTATTTGGAGGACACGGAACAATGGAAGTGCAATGTTGATCCAACCAACCCGTAGGTCCGCTTGTCAATTTGTATATCGCGGAATTGTGGGTGCTATTTGTAAAGCGCGGAACAATAGAGGCCCAATTTTTAGCCCGCCAACCCAAGAGCCGACGATCCAAAAAGGTGCCTAAATATGGAATGGCGGATCCATACATGCTTTATAAAATTTTCATGTCCATACTTTATAAGAGTACATAGTTGTATGTATTGCTCAATTTTCGGAAAACTTGTAGGTGCGGAAGTTGGTGGATTCATGACTTCAGATTTCACTTACTTTTATATCACTAGTCTGACTAACGACTTCCCCATTTGATATTGTAATAAACGAATATAAACTGGCCCAAGTTGAATTGTGCTATGACATGAACATGAGGCCTTTAAAATTAAAATGGTTGGCAAGTCCTCTTGTCAATTTGTATATTGGGGAAATGTGGGTGCTATTTGTAGGGCACGGAACAACAAAGGGCCAATTTTGAACCCACCAGCCCAAAAACCCTCCATCCAAATATTGACCAAGTATGGAATGAGGGAGTCGTGCATGCTCTATAGAATCTCATGTCCGTTTTTAGAAATACATATTTACTATCTACTACTCGTTTCCTCCGAATGATGTTTAGAAGACACAGAACAATAGAACTGCAATGTTGAGCAACCTAGTCCACAGATTCGACTGCCAATTTGTAACAGTTCATACTTGTTATGTATTAGTCATTTTTTGGGAAACTTCTGCCTGTGAAACTTGGTGGATTCATGTCTTCAAGTTTCAATTACTTTTAGATCACCATCCTGACCTACCGCTTCTCCATTTGATATTGTGAGAAACGAATGTACATTGGCCCAAGTCCAATTGTGCTATTACATCAACACGAGGCCCTTCAAATTGAAAGTACGCAAATCCACTTGTCAATTTGTATATCGCAGAACTCTGGGTGCTATTTGTAGGACACAGAACAACAAAGGCCCAATTTTGAGCCCGTCAACCTGAGAACCCGCGATCCAAACAGTGACCAAGTATGGAATGAGGGCTGCGTACATGCTCTATAAAATCTCATGCCCATACTTTATAAAAGTACATATTTGGTGCTATAAAAATTTCATGTCCATAGTTTATAAGAGAACATACTTGGTATGTTCCAGCCCGGTCGACTGCTTCTCTGTTTGATATTGTAAGAAACAAATGTAAAATGACCCAAGTCTAATTGTGCTATTACATCAACACCAGGCCCTTCAAATTGAAATAGTCCGCAAATCCATTTGTCAATTTGTATATCGCAAAAATCTAGGTTCTATTTGTAGGACACGGAACAAAAAATGCCCAATTTTGAACTCGTTAGCACGAGAACCCGCGATCCAGCCCGAGAATCCGCGATCCAAAAAGTGACCAAGTATGGAATGAGGGTTGCGTACATTCTCTATAAAATCTCATGCCCATACTTTATAAAAGTACATATTTGGTATGTATAACTTGTTTCACTTATTCAAATTTCACTACTTTTATATCACCAACCCGATCGACCGACTGCTTCCCTGTTTCATATTGTACAAACCTCCTTGTCTAATTAAATTGTACAATATCAATATTTAATATTAATAATTTAGTATTCAAAAGAATTTCTTCATAGAATGTCCAATAGTTGATAGGGATTAGCATCCATAGACAATCACACACTCGAGGCCGTCATCCCTAGAGTCCATCTGTCAATTTGTATATCACAAAATTCTGAGTACTATTTGTATGGAACAAAACAAAAGGAGTGCAATTTTGAACGAGCCACCTCGCAGGTGCACTAGCCAATTTGTGTATCCACTTCTCAATTTGTATATCATGGAACTCTGGGTGCTATTTGTAGGGAACAGAACAACAAAGGCCCAATTTTGAACCTGCCAGCTCGAGAACCCGAGAACCCGCGATCCAAACAGTCACCAAGTATGGAATGAGAGTTGCGTACATGCTCTATAAAATCTCATTCCCATACTTTATAAAAGTACATATTTGGTGTTATAAAAATTTCATGTCCATAGTTTATAAGAGTACATACTTAGTATGTTCCATCCCGGTTGATTTCTTCTCCATTTGATATTCTAAGAAATGAATGTAAACTGGCACAAGTCCAACTCTGCTATTACATCAACATGAGGCCCTTGAAATTGAAATAGACTGCAAATCCACTTGTCAATTTGTATATCACGGAACTCTGGGTTCTATTTGTAGGGCACGAAACAACAAAGGGCCAATTTTGAGCCCACTAGCCCAAGAACCCACAATCCAGCACGAGAACCCGAGATCCAAAAAGCGACCAAATATGGAATGAGGGTTGTGTACATGCTCTATAAAATCTCATGCCCATACTTTATAAAAGTACATATTTGGTATGTATAGCTCGTTTCATGTATTCAGATTTCACTACTTTTATATCACCAGTCAACCGACCGACCTCTTCCTTGTTTCATATTGTACAAACCTCCTCGTCTAATTAAATTGTGCAATATCAATATTTAATATTAATAATTTAGTATTCAAAAAAATGTCTTCAGATAATGTCCAATAGTTGATAGGGATTAGCATCAATAGACAATCGCATGCTCGAGGTCTCCAGCCCTGGAGTTCGTCTCTCAATCTGTATATCGTGGAACTCTGAGTACTGTTCATATGAAACGAAACAAAAGGAGTAAAATTTTGAATGAGCCACCTCGCAGGTCCACTGGCCAATTTATATATCGCGGAATTCTGAATGCTATTTGTAGGCCACGGAACAATGGATGCCCAATTTAGAGCCCGCCAGTCTAAGAACCTGCGATCAAAAAAGTGGTTTAAGTATGGAATGTGTGATCCGTACATGATCTATAGCATCTCATGTTCATACTTTATAGTACATATTTAGTGTCTATTTCTCGTTTTCCCGAAAATTTCTAGTTTCTCTTTTCTCGTTGCTTTTCTTTTTTAAATGCGGGTTGCTGCATAGGTGGATTTAACATTGCGTTTCCATTGTTCCGCTGCCTACGACTAACACCTGGACTTCCATGATTTAAAAATTTTCAAACAAACCCCCCTTCATCTGCTATGCTTTCGCTTTCTGTTTGCTTGGTCCTTTTTCCAAAATTCTCAAGCTTTTCTATACAGAACCCCACGTTCAAAAATATAGAAATTTCCCTCTCGCCATTGCGCTTCCACTGTTCCCCTTCACGTCTCCTGAGTATATCTTCTGCCCTTTTTCTTTTGTAACCCACCCGACCACTTTCCATACTTGTGTGTTTCTTGGAATCGGTTTCGCGGGTTGGCCGTTGCTTCGCCGCAATTTTCCATCACTGCTACCTTTGTACTTGTTTCCAGATATGCAATAAATAAGATTTAAAGCTAGTACTTCATCCTGCAGGAACTGTTAAGATTGTCATTAATGTTCAGAAGTCCGGTGAATATTTGTCATTACTACAAATTAAACTAATATTTTCGCACAAGTATGTTATCCTTTCCAATTATTCATTTCAAAGACGATGCAATCTKCTTTTTGTGCGCCGACGGRTTGGCGCTTTTAAGAAATTTCTAATTCTTAATCTCTCTTTGCCGTCAGCGCGACCTTTTCACTTTTCCTAATTATGCAATTAGTGAGCTGTAATGGTGACAACTCATTCCGAACAAATCTTGAAGATTGTCATTGATCAGCGAAAGGCTCGAGGAGATATTCCATTGATATGCATTAAACCATAATTTGTGGATGGTTATATTATCCCTCCCCTATTTTCATTTCAAACATCGTCTCGAGAAAACAAAAATTCTTGTTAAGTTGTAGTAGCAGTTCTGTCTAGACACAGTAAACACATTGGGGCATAATGGCTAGAGATTCCACTATTCCAGGGCATATTCTTACTACTCATTTCCCTCCGCCTAGGAGAAAAAAAGGAGATGGTTTGTTGGTACACTGAGAGATATATTTCAAGCCAAATAATTCCAAGGCAACCCTTCCTGCTCAGAGAACCTACCCAGTTACATTCATGGCTGACACAGAGGTTGATGTCATGAATTTCGAGTCGAAAGAAGATGATCTGATGGGCGATGATACGACAATGGATGATGGCAATGCAGAGACTCTTCCCACTCCTATGCCCAAATTGAAATCAACCATAATGGATGGAACTTCCCCGCTCGGTGATGGCACTCCTGACAACACCAAAAGGAGTTTCAGAAAAGAAATCGATGATAAACGCAATAGCCGCTTTGCAGCGCGAAAGTAGGAATTCCATAGTTCCAAATTAGTTCATTTTGGGTGGAAGAGTTTCACTGTAAAGAAATCACATGTTGATTCTCCCAGAGATATATTTCAAGCCAGACAATTATTGAATTGCAGGACTAGTGTCCTCTTCTCTGGATATACAATTAACATCTTCGGGAATGAGGTCCAAAACTCTCACTGTTGCAAGGCATTTCTCTACTAGTCATCTCCTTCCGCCCATAATGGACTAATTTGGGCCTCTGGAATTGCACGTGCAACCTATGTTGCTGAATTTTTTTCGGCTATGCAGAGGTGGTTTTAGCTAAGGGCTATTCCATTTTCCCTGCAACCTTTTTCATCTTCTTCCTCACGGGAAGCTTTTGAAAATTATCAATTTCAGCACAAGATGATTCATCAAGGAGAAAACTGCGAGGATCTTGCATACTGCGGATCCCGTGCATGTGTTTGTCGTAGATATGTTCAATGTTTTGGTTTGAAGAACTGGGTCCACTTTCTAAGGATAGATGTACAATGCCCGATGTTTTTCTTATTTTTTTAAATGGATTTGATATTAAAAAATTATTCCCTTGGGCTCTTCGTGGCTGCTTATTTTATGGATTTAAGGCATGTTCTCATTGGCATGGTTCGGTGCACTCGTACTTCTTCGATATTGTGTTTACTTAGGTTATTTTTCCTGGGATGAAACATCTAAAAATTATATGGCAATGTACTGTGTCAATCCAACAACCTTTTATGCAAACAAAAAAATGGATTACACAGTTTCAAACCAACGTTCAATTCTATTCATAATGCAAATAGAACATAGCAATACCAATGTACAATCTTGCAACAAAATCGTTATTCTTGTTTCTACACATGCAATTATTAAGTTTTAATGTTAACAACCCATAATGCAAGAAGTTTAATACTTGAGTTAATATGTTCCAGTCATGGAAGAATGTATCAATAACACAATTACACCCACACGTTCCAATAATATCTAATCTTCAACAAAGCATTTGCTCGCAGTTAGTAGAAATTGAAGTTTAGTAGTTAAGTTAATATGTTACAGTCATGGAAGAATGTATCAAGAACATACTTACATGCAAAGATTGCAATTAAATCTAATCTTAACAATGCATTTGGTGATAATTAGTAGAAAATGATGGTTTTGCAACAATGGGGCTTCTTTGAAACCAATCATTACTTAATCATTTTTTTCCCAAAATTCCTTACTGCGTGGCTTGGCGGATTCATGCGTTTGCATCGAGCACTTCCCCTTTCTTTAAATTGACCCTCTATTGTTCCATGTCCTACAAATAGCACCCAGAGTTCCACGATATACAAATTGATAGGCAGAATTGTGCGCTGACTGGGTCAACATTGCACTTCTACTTTTCCGTGACCTCCAAACAAAATTCGGAGCTCCGCGATATTAAAATTGACAAACGAGCTCCAGGGCTGGCGGGCTCAAGATTGCCTTTGTTTACGGATGCAAAATTTCTAAAACGAGTCATACCACATTTCTGCCACAAAAGTTATATTAAAAGGCAAAGCATTTCGTCTATAGTTTCATGTCCTACAAACAATGCCCACAGTTCCGCACTGTACAAATTGACAGGCGGACTTGCAGACTAGCTCGCTAATAAAATCGCTCAGAGTTCCGTGATATACAAATTGATGGATGAAGAATAGAAGCAAGAACCAAACAAACTCGTGGATCGTATTCCTGGTCGGTGTTTTCTGTTTTCGCCATCTTCGCAATTCTTTCCATGAAAATGGGATATTTGTTACAGATGTAAATATATTGGACCTTGTTTTTCCGTCTTCTATACTTGGCCAAATATCTGTTTCTCTTTTCTCTGAATTTTATCTTGTTCGTTACTTATTCATTCTTTCGAAAATGTGTGGCTATGCGCGTGGGTGGTCTTACAGGTTCACACTTTCACTCATGCCTTTTATCGTGACCCCGACCCATCGCTTCCCCATTCCATACCCAGAAACTTATCCGACCGCGAATTCCCGGTAGGCGGGCTCTACATTGGACTTCTGTTGTTCCATGGCCTGTAAACAGTATCGTCAGTTCTGCGATATATAAATTTGCAACCGGAGTCAGATCATACCCTCTTTCGTATTACAGTCTAGCTATCATGCCCTAATCCGTGGTATACATTTTGCACTGAAAACTTCTGAGAAATACAATTTAGCAGTTGGGTCCTCACATCTTTTGTGGAACTATTGTCACCCCATTTTGAAGCCCGCCTGTCTGCTTTCCATACTTTGTCATTTCTTCAAATTTCTTTGGCGGATTGTTGGTTTGGTGGGTTGAAGAAATATTCAGTTCCTAGTCGTTGTTTCCTATGCCCGTGACCCTTTGAAATTAGTAATTGCCAATTATATATAAGGTCTTATTTCTAGGCATGCAATTAGCAATTTCCCTATTCCATACTTAGCCACTTTCCTAGAATTCCGCAAATATACAAACCAGCCATTAAACTGCCCCATCATGATCTCTTCCGTTTTACACATTTTACACTAAAAAATTCCGATACATAAAATTTGACCGTGCAACACTCGTTTGTCCTGAGTATCCCTGTAACCCTTTTTTGATTCCCGTCCGACCGCTTTTCAGAGCTTTCCATTTTTTCCTTGCTCTCTGTTGTCTCCATCACCTTCACATTTGTCTATAATAAAAGAAATAAAAAAGTTATATATATATATATATATATATATATATA
>JASDQU010374428.1:124800-135680 GCA_032191745.1 Picea mariana | reverse complement strand
ATTGGGATGAAGCAAAGAGGTACTGGGGGGCTAGGAAAAGCATGCCAAGGGATAGCATAAGTCTCCCATTGATTTTTTTTATCATTTTTTACTTTTTGGAGACTTTCTAGAAGGAAGGCACACCACTCTAGGAAAAGTGACGTTTTTGCTTTATGGCTAGGTGGGGGGGTGATGTGAGGGTTGGAAAAGGTTAGGAAAGGTTAGGAAAAATCTCTCTCACCTTTATCCATCTTTACATCATCCTTTTAACTCATTTTTAAAAATCACATTTTTGCTATGTTTGGACTTAGCAATTAAAATTGTTGTTTTTGACTGATTGACACTCTAGGTGGACAAACCCATAGCAAAAGTTGTCCGACTAAGTTGAAACTTGGTCCAAGGGTGTAGGAGGTACTATTTCATTTCTTTTGAGCACAAATACCCCTATCAAAAGTCCAAGGACCTAGTTTTTACAATTTTTGCTCAAAAATAATTAATTAATTAAATAATTAAACCTCCAAACTTAGGGAAATTTAATTAAAAATTAATTAATTAAAAAAAACTATACTAGACTCGACGGAATTCCGCGAAACTTTCTAAGATATCTTGCATGGTCATTTACAATGATTCCCTACAATAGTTACCAAAAGATAAGCCCACTAGAACGTCACTCACCACTTTGGAGGAATTATTGCAAGTGTGAGGGAAAAACTCAAGGGAAATCAATAAGGCTGAAAAGCCTAATTGATAACCTGAGGATAAAAAACCTTCGGTGAAAGGAACTCTCCCAGTGAACTGATCCCAAGGTAACTAACCTAGACATGACTCATGCAGACCTATTACATTATTGACCCGCGCAAGGGTGCGGAAATTCCAGTTACAAAAAGAAGTGTTGGGGCCAAACATGCCCTGTAGAACCAAATTTCTTCGACAAATGAGCATTTGATGATGCATCTCTTCATGGCACATGGAGTTGACCACCTATGTTGGAGAGGCGTTCAACAAGTCCTAACCACAATAGGAAAGCCTAGGGGAACTATCAGGCAAGCCACCTGTTATCCACCAAGTTGCACTAGGATGAACTTCCAGCGAGCCGCCAAAGGTTGAACATTTTCATGTTCAAAATTCAGAGTTCACAAGCTCAGTCTGTCATTAAGACCAACCTTTTTCACATTTCCATAAAAAATTGTAATAAGAGATGTTGCATGATGAACTTGTAAAAGGTCTTAGCCACCTTAGTCCTAAGCATGAGTTATACTCTGGAGTGTTTTTTTTACTTATTTATTATATTTTGTTGTTCAGGCGATTTATAATTTATGAGTTTTTTCACTCAATCCCTCCAAAGTTGGAGTATATACCCATGGTTAGGCCTTAGCATGGATCTAAGCCGTGCTCTATGTAGCAAGGATGAAACAATTGAGCATGTTCCATGGAGATGTGATGCACAAGTATTTTGGACATGGTTTCAAGCTAAGTTTCACTTATTTATTACTCCGCTCGCATGGAAAGGTCCTCTTCTAGGTGACACTTGGTTCCTTTAGGACTGTTATCCCCATTTCCTAGGGATAACTAAGGAGATGATGTCTCGAGGCCCTCAAATTGCAGACATGGAGTAGCGAGAGACACATGACCGACAATATCCACATGCACAGACAAAGACCCACTTCACCACCACACATCCTGGATTCATGACGATGGCATTCCCCACATCATCTTGCTTCCGAAAGACTATGGGTCTTGCTCCATGAGGTACAAGTCAGGTGTTGTGGTGAGTGTCACTTTAACATTTGAGGCATTTGAATATGTTGCATTTAAAGTTACTTTCGATTACAAAATGTCTACTTGGAAATTATGCTCTTTGCCATGTTTCACCTTGGTGGTTGGCATTGTGCCCTAGTAAGTGGTCACCCTTAGGGATGGGTTTCTACTGGGAGGTCCCCTTGACGAGTCATTGTGCCATTCGCGATCATACTTATCACTTTCCACACTTCAACCTCTCATCTCGTTATCTTTTGGGATTTTCGAGTGTACTGACCCAAGAAGGGATTGTACCTCGTTTCATGGGAAGAAGGAGTTGAAGGCCCAAAGGGAATGTAGCTGGCAAAAGATAAAAGCGAAAACTATAACCTTCCAGATGCTCACCCAAAGAGGTCTTGAGAACAATGAAACGTTTCTCCTAAAAAATCAAAGACCTGCAAAAGCAAATACACTTATATAAAAATGTCCCACTTGTTGGGGGATCTACACAAGTGTGTTACAAGCTTTGATTTACCCCTATGGCACTTTGTGTACCTCTCCTTTCAAGTGACATTGTGGTGTTTCCTCCCAAGCTTTATTTTACCCATAGGGAGCACCCAGTCGTTCTGGACCATAATCAATTAATGACAATGAATGGGCTTGGAAAAGGATGCATTGAAAACGAAGGTGCAGCACACCCTCTACAAAGGCACCCATAAACGAGACAATACAACCCCTTGTATGTCATGAAGCCCATGCCCAAAAGTTTTACCCCCATCCACTTCATCATCTCTACATGACTTAGATAGGGTCCACTTAAGAAACACTCCTGGACTTAAGGAATGATACACCCAATAGGTCGCCTTGTCAACCCTCCCATACCTAAACTTGGAAAATTGCATAGGGTCTTTGAGAACTTAGTTAATTTAATGAGGTAGTTTTTGATGTACATGCTTAGGTGGCTCTTATATTAAATGTGATTTTACTTGCCATGATGCTTTGACTTGAGATCCTTAGAGGGCGCACTTGTCTGTCTTTGCAAGGCCTTGTTGATGGACGTTTTGGAGGAACAAGCCCAGCTTGGGACTTCATTGGGGCAAGAAGCCCATCGGTTGGATGCCATGGCCCAGACCTTGGGGCAAGATAGAAGATGAACGTTGCCTTTGGAGGCAAAGGAAGGCACCTTGGAGGACCTCACCTAGCCCCTACAAGCCCAACGATTTGCTTATGGAGGCTAAGACGTCATCTTGGAGGGCTTGATGTCACCTTAGGGCTAGGGTTTTGGTGGTGGTGATGATGTTTGATGGACATTTGGCACTTTTGATGAGGAGGATACCTTATACCTTGGAAAGAAGACCTTGACGCATGAAGGAAAGGCCTTTGGAGGCCCAATGATTTCATTCTCAAGCTCAACGACTTGATAAAGTGTCAAGACATCACCCTAGAGAGAGTTGACGTCATCTTTTAGGGGTTTTTTTGTGCATTTTTAAAAGTTAAAGCCAAATTACTTTGTAAAGGGGAAAAATAAAGGGAGAATGGCTCCCTTATTTTGTGGTTTACCCTAATTTATGTGGACAAACACTTTTTAGGAGTTTTGTGTAAATAAGGATCAATTTCATTTCATTTTAACACAACTCTCTCACTTGAGAGAAGACATTCTTGGCTGAAATTTGCGCCCTTCTTGGGCATTTGCTCTATCTCACTCTTGAAATTGTTTTGGATGCTATCTATTGGTGGAAGAAGTAGTGTGCTACCCTCTTGGAGGCTTGTCTTTAGCATTTTGGAGGAATATTCTTGGTAGATAAGGGTTTTGCATGCTTTCTATTGGAATTGGTAAGAAATTTTCTACATATTGTTAGTAATTTCTTCTTGTTTCATGGTTTTTCTTGTCTAAAACCCTTGGAGGAGTATAAGGGCATACACCCTCCACCAAGTTCATCTTAATTGTTATTGGATAAGTCAATTTTCAAGGTTGCTAGGAGGAGTAAAAGGGCTTACACCCTCCTAGATTTACCTTGTTGGATTCACTTGCTCTAGGGAGTAAACGGGCTTACACCCCTAGAGAAGTAGTTGATCCAACTCTTACACCCAAGACTCCATTACCCAATAGATTAGGCACTAATCCAATTGCATTGGAGAAATAAATTTGTTGCATTGGTACACATGATTTATCGAGATATTGCATTTGTCTAAGTTGGAATCAATTCTATATGCTTTAAGCTTGCTTAAGCCCTAAGGGCGTTTTCGTTAGCCTTGTAATTGTCATTGTTGTTAAGAAAATAATGCTACAGCCATTAGGGCTGCAGAAAACCTCACTTTCTTACATCATTTACTCACTTTTCAACCGTGGAAATTGACTTCTAAACCTAGATTACTGTTCTACTGGTTATTAGCTATCTTTTTGACGGTTTATTTGTTGATTTTTATGGTTGGAACTTGTTGTTGTAGCAATTGTTTGCTACAGCCATAAGGCTGCTCTAACATTTTTCTGATAACTTCATTTGGCAGCCCCATTTCACTGTCAAAGTCTATGCTTAAGTATTGGAAAATTATCAGCTTGTTTAGTGCTTCATTCTCCAATAAGTATTTGATAATTTTGACGGTTAATTTTGCAGTAACTAGCTCCTATCATTGCTGAAATATATTCTTGTTTACTGCTGTAATATAGGACAGCAAGCTTCACTTGCTTGTCCCTTTGATTATTGGGCGTGTATACTTGTATTTTCTCTTGTCTCGGGCAGATACAACTCTCTTCTGTAGGTACTCAAGCATCTAGTAACCATTGACCATCACCAAGACTTGTTTCCAAGCTATCTTCCACTTCTTAGCTTAACCTATAGGGGCATCACCTTCCATTACTCTGCTTTCCATCTCATTTCCCCCTAGGGTCACCCGGGATACCCCCCTTGTGTAGGATTTCTCCTTCACTAAAGCGAGGGATGTACCTATCTAAGGTGACAGTGGGTAGGTATTCTCATAGTTCTCGCCATCTTGTGGATTGGGTTGGGCTTTGCCCAACCTACAATTTGTGCGATAACAAGGACAATTGCAAACCCTTGTCATATTCAGTGCAATTGCCCAACCTACAATTTGTGCGATAACAAGGACAATTGCAAACCCTTGTCGTATTCAGTGCAATTGCTTACTCTTGGTTTTTTTGTGGAAGTAGAGATGTAAAGTTACTTTTCCGAAGGTGCCCTCTCTTTTTTTCTTAGGGGATTTGAGGAGTTTTAAGCAAAACTTGGTTGTGCTTGTGAGAGTCAATCTTTGTAATTTTTGCCAAGGTGTTGACTCCCTCTCTCTTGGTGCATAAAGCTCTTATGATTACTTTTTTTGGCCTTGTTGAGGCAGTTTTTCCCAAGACCTCTATTGTTCTTGTGGTCTAATTTTCTATTCCATGATGTACTATTTTGATCTTTCCAGTAATATATACAACGTTTCAAAAATAAATAAGAAAATTCCCATCTTGATGTGCCTTGCACAAGGGTGGTCAAAGAAGGTATTGCCAAAAGGGAAAAGAAGATCGAGATGGGAAAGATAAGTGCTAAGCATCGCATCGAATTCTTCACTAAAGCTTGAGCCCACATAAAGTTAGATGTATGGGAAGTAGAAGCAAAAGAAAAAAAAATAGAGGATGAGATAAAGATAGTAAAGAAGAAATTGTACATGAATCTTTAAGAAAAGACTAATGAAGCGATTAGAAATTCACTTGATTCCTCCAACTTGTAGGAAAAGGCTGACAAGGAGAACAAAGAAGACAAAGAACTGCAGAAAAAAGATGTGAATTTTGATGAGATCATGTTGTCAACTTCCATTAAAATTTATGAAGGAACCAAATGAAAAACAAAGATTTTCCTTCATCCAGAAAAAAGAGCAGGAAGATTAGGTCAGGAAACCCAAGGATGATTCCTAGGTACATATTGGTCCATTTCCTGCCAGGATTGTCCACTGCCACACCTAATTGGATATAGAACCAAGTTATTGACCCCAATGTTATCAAAACTGGACCGGTGACTGAACCAGTCAACCCCAAACACAGGAACTAGACCGAAACCAATAAAAAACCGGACACAAAAATTGGTTGACCAAAAAATACATAAAATTGAAAAAAAAATTGAAAAATACATCTTATATTTACAATCAAAAAAAGAAAAATACAGAAGGGTATATAAAATGAACTTCGTTACCTCTTCTTAAGAGCTACTAAAGCAAAAATAAAAACATAATATTCTATGTGATTCAAAGATTGGGCATCTTTGATCAACAAAGCTCCCTTAGCCAAAAGCCAATGGCATAATTCATCTTTCCACAAAGTACTAAAAGTAGACAGAGCTAACCACCTGATTAAGAACAAAATTACACCTAAGTTTCCATAACATAAATAACACTGAGATCCGCAAACAATGCCAAATCCCTAAAAAGGCAAGGTGGACAAGAGAACAACTATCACCAGACAAACTAACATGCCAATGCACTCTACCCTAGAGTAACAGATCATGTTGATCCTCAAACAAGCCCCAGCACTGCTTGGCAAACCGGAACTTCCAGAAAATGTGCATGACAGTCTCTAGGCAGTGACAAAATAGATGTACATCCATGCATATCCAAGCCATTAGACACAAATATGCAATTTTTTCTCATGTATATAGCATTGTAAGGGTGAATATAGCAAAATGACACCTGGTGTAATACATATTTGAACTAAAATACAACTACATTAAGGCTCTAAAAGTCCTGCAAAGTTCAAAAATTACTCATATTATAGTCTAAAATCAAATCAAACTAAATAATCAGCGGAATTTTTGGTCTTTTTGGATGAAGTGCACCGGTACAAAATTGGTCAACCTGACTGGTTCTGACCAGTTTTGGTTTGAACTAGCCAGTTCAGATCGGTTCTAATCCAGGTGGATATCGGTGGCCACCCACCTTTTCCGGCTAGCTCAAAACAGTTTTCTGACAATTTTGGCAATTTACTATTTTTAGCAGATTTTAACTTCCGGGACCATTTTGAGGACCCAGATGAAGGTTTTTAGAGATCGAGGTTCTCAATAATAGTCGAAGACATAATTGAGCCCCCAAAATGAATCTCCTCGATGATACCTTTCCAACGAGCTATCACATGCCTAAAACGGAGATCGTATGCAAAAGTTACGACCCCGGGAAGTTGATGTACTCACTTACCCAAACGANTGCCACCATTCTAGCGAGTCTTTCACTCTGTATTTTTACAGTCTCTGTACATTTCTTTCATTAATAGAAATCGTGTATTACTGTATTACTGTATATCTGTGCTTATGGTTGCATCTATGATACATTTTTGTTATATTATTGAATATTTGCGATATCTTTGTGCATTTCTTTATTATATCTCCGATCTTATTTCGTGCCGAAAATAATCCGGATCAGGTTTAGGCCAAACCAGTGATCTCCAGTTTGAGTGGCCTATTCCACCCAGAAAACCCCCAAAACCAGTCGAAGCAACCTATTTAGCCGGTTCCAGTCCTATTCTAATAACATTGACATGATATAGGGTTAAAGCCAGGTGCAATTCTTGGGTAGTTTTCATGGCATAGATACCCCTTGTTCATGACTTCTCAGTGAAAAAGAACTTAGAGCTCAATGCTTAAATTGCATAATGGAGCTCAAGTAATATGCCACTATTGGCTACTATACCTCTTCAACTTTTGGATACTTAATAATCTTAATGAATTCTCTTCGTTCCTTCCAAAAAATAGAAAAAGAAGGGCTTCCATAGATAAAACTTAGTTACATAAAATTTAAAAATATAATTTGACCAGATATATCATATCTCTCCACAAGTTCAATGATTAAGCTTTAATACCATTTAATAAAATGCAGTATGTTCCACCATATATGTAAGCAATATGGACAAAAGAAGGGCACAAATGCGAAGAAGGTGATAAGAAAAGACTCGAGAGAAAAGGAAGATTACTGCATTTAAGAAGGCCTCCTCCACTGAATATTAGACCCAAAAAGATTCAATATAATGCTGTTATTTCAACAACTTACCTAATGGCCTGTTATATGAGAACACCATATATACTTGTAAGGCGGCTCTCATAAACAAATTATGGCTGCATACACTATTTTTACAACATCCAATCTATGATTATTCTAGAGTCTACAATCTAGGGTTTAACCTACACATTTTTTTATCTCTATCCCTAATAATGCTCTAAGCTCTGTTATGGCCCAGACCTATGATCACATAATCTCTAGTTCTATAGTGGATTTATTTTACACGCCTAAACAGCAGTAAATATTTCTACATGTGGGATGGTTACCTCTATTACCTATTTTGACTAGGAATCAAAAAAGAAGTCACTGCCATATTAGCACATAATGATTTATCTAATATCAATCACATAACTGACTTGAAAAAAGAAATTGCAGTGACAGCACCAAACTGTCAAATCAATGGACCAAAACCAATTAAAAAGAGAAGGATTCAAGTCAAACACACCAATCCAATCCATGCCATAAACTTTATAGCCATGTGAATTCAATTGCCTTGCAAACCGGGTGTATCTCCCACTGAACCACCATCAGGAATTCAAGATTAGATAATATGAAACAAATATGGAAAACAAAATTTCGTAAAGATGGTAATTTATATTGTTGATCTAAGCATAATTTACTAAGAAAGAATTGAATATAAATAATACTTACCTGTGTTCATTAAGGCCATGCAAAAGAACTACAATTGCCCTGAAAAAAGATATTGAACAAAATTAGCAGCCCTTGAATTCAAATTTAACAGGGAAAAAAGGCAAAAAAAGAGGAAAATACATCCCAATATCTAAATAAAGAACAAGAAGACCACTAACTCACTAATAAACAACTACCATATAAAAAGATATGAATTTATTAACAAAATTAAACTTCTAAAGCATATTGATAGAATAAATCTCTGTAATCATGATTGACAAATTCTCAATTGTAGGTTTTAACTTTTGATCATTGCATTCTCCATATTCCTACTTGTTGATCAAAGGGTTCATTTTTCTTGAGAGTCTATTTTCTAGCTATCTCCTTATAGATCCATTGATGAAAAGTTCAGTTCTACAGTGATCTGATCCAGCCACACTCATAACCTCGCATTTTCAATGTTCAAGCATAATGTTTCTCAATCGGAGTCCAAAGATTTCAGGGCTCTTATTCACAGGTTTGGCATTTGTCCCCTAGACCTCAGGGTGATAGGGGTTGGATCCTTTGGTGGGAATCTGCTATTTGCAAAATGACAGAAGTTAGGCATGGATGGGGAAGAAAGGTGGCAGGAAATTAAAAGCAAGAAGTTAAAGAAACAAGATAAAAGCTTGAAGAGGTTATAAGATTCCTAGAGGAGGATTTATCTAATACAGCCTTGCAAGATAAAGTAGCAAAATTGGAAAAGTTTATTAGAAGTGAAGACGAATATGCTGCTAGGGTTGCATGGGAATGCACTCATCTCTAATGGATTAGGAAGGTCATGAGGCTCCAAGTTTTATTTTGATTACCCAAAGAGAAAGAACACTTCAAAGTGGGTCATTGGCTTATGAAGACTTGATGGGTCACTGGAGGAAGACTTTACACAGGCTAAGCACATGTTTGGGATTCACTTTCAGAATATATTCTCACCTTATGCATTCACTGATAGGGTTGTGGAGGCTAGGAACAAGTACTATAAATTTATCCCACCAAAGGTTAGATAAGATAAGATAATTTTATTAATGTCCAACGAATGACCACAAAAGTAGGTCAATGGGACTGAAGACTACAACAAGTATGAGTACAATGTGGGAGTGCAAGCACGGCTCCTAGATAATGTCGAAAATAACATAAAGAAAGAAACATACAGTAGTATAGCCTTAGAATGTATATGGTCGTGACAAAAGTATGGTGATCCAAAATATAAGTGAGTATGTCCAAGAGTGGGGTGGACAACTCAAAAGTCTGTCAAGAGAGAGAGGGAGTGAGAGAGAGGACTGACAATGAGGCTCTCAAGGTCTCCTAGGTCTGATGGTTGAGGGGCGAGGGGGGCGAACTGGGCACTAACTCGCTATCAAAGTTGTCAGGAACTATCGAGGGGTCTAGTTGTATGATCCTAGGGGGGGTGTACGAGCAGGGGATACTACTAGCATCCAAGGCCAAAAGAAAGAAACTCTGGATAGATCTCTGGCAACTCATCTGAATCTAGGAGGTAGTCTGACGAACAGGAGGTGCCCTGCTCTAGATCTGTCTGGAGCTAATCCCTCTAACTCTCTGAGGATGAATGGACTGGTGTACAATTAGACACCTCCGAACCGGTCTCGATGATAATGATTTGTCTCCCAGAGGGGGAGGCTGAGGAGAGACATGAGATCTCACCAATCTATTGTCTATTGCACTCTGGGACTCTACTCGTCGCTTGTTGCTCTGCTCTGATGGAGCAACATGAAAGTATGAGGCGATCGTCCTAGTCATCCCAAGGCGGGGCATGGCATGTAGGAACTGAGATCTGTGGCTGAAGATCTCCCTGATGAAGAGGGATAGGCATCTCTAGTCCTAGTGCCGGAAGAAAGTAGAGAGGGAGCCCCCCGAGTCCCTATAGAGGCAGTGGTAGCGTCCTCTGATATCATAGTATATGGGGTACCTAAAGATGAGGTGTGTCTCTGTCTCTGGTTCCTGTAAGTGACACATCTAGCAGATACTATCAAACCGTTCTATATGGTGGTTCGTCTCAATCCGGAGTCGATGAGATCCGACCCAGAGCTATCCCAATGGGATCCTGAGTGAGTGCATCCAATGCTTGCATTTATAAGGGGGGTGGACAACGATGCCATCCCACAGCTCCAAAAAGTGCTCTAGATAGAAGGACATCTTTGAGCCCAGGCTCATTGGAGGTCAAGTCCAAGTGACCTGGATGTACAGAAACCAGATTGTAGATGTCCACTCTGATATATTGATTCAGTACCTGTCTAGTTGGCAAAAGATGGCGTCGTGCATCAAGGGAGAAACTAAACAGGGGAAGGCACTCTAGGGAGATAGTCATCGATTGGAGAAGCCGAGATGCCTCTTGAGAACCAACCATGTGCATGACCTGTTATCGCACGGTTTGTAGGAAAGGGCCAAGGGCTTTGAAACCGGCGTAACAGGAGCTTCCCCACCCACTGTCACCTCGATGG
>JASDQU010374428.1:100359-112073 GCA_032191745.1 Picea mariana | reverse complement strand
AAATTCATTGCCTAGGGAAACATGATTTTTGCTAGTTTCAAGTCCATCTTTTGGAGAAGTGTTCCTTGAGCCTTGAGCTCTCTTGCCTCATTGAGGCGTCCTCTTTTTCCCAATACTTTACTTGCTCTACTTACTTGTTTCCTATAGCCATAAGGCTGCAGAAAACCCTAACCCTGTATCACTAATATCTCACAAACTAACCCTAAGAATCTCCCTAAAATTTTCTCACGTAATCTACGAACTAGGGCGCACTTTTTAAGCTAATTGTTGGCATTTTTTTATGGTATGATTTGCTGATATAAGTGACTGAAAGCTACATCCATAAGGCTGCAAATTTCTGCAGAAAATACATGTTATGACAATCATCTTTTCTTGCCTCTTAAGTGCCATTTTCAGCTCATATTTATTTGCTAGCCTTAATGCTGTTTTGTTTAACTAAGTTAGATCTTTATATGCTGATTTAGATATTGTTTTACTGCTGTCATAATTGCTGCATAACAGGGACAGCAATCTTAAGTTGCTGATCCAAATCACACAATACATTGCAAGTGGGATTTTCTTGTGTCTTGGGCAGGTACAATCATCCGAAGAAGTACTACATATTTGAGGCAACATTTGTTGGGTTTAAAAGGCATCTCTATTCCCGTTTCACTCCACTTAGACTTGAATTCTAGGGGTTTCACTTTAATCTCCATCCATCTCCATCTCATTCCTCTATGGTCACCTGGATCACCTCCCTAGAGTGACCTAGTCACCCTTGAAGTGCAAGACCTATATCGAGGTGACATTGGGTGTAGTGTTCCATAGTTCTCGCCATTTTGGTGGTTGGGTCGGGCTTTCCCCAACCTACAACTTGTGCGATAACAAGACCTATAATCTGCAATAAAACACACAAACAACAAGCCATGATGCAGATTTACACCTAAGGATGAATTTTTTCCTTGGGAAACATTTAAATCTGATGCTAGAACACGAAAGCCTACCCTTAAAATCACAGATCTGCATGCAAAAATACTAAAAACCAGCAAGTTTAGAGATGGAAATTACAAATGATGATAACAATGCCTTGAATGTTATGGGTTGTGGAGTTAGAAAATTGATTAAGGGGGAGTGATTCTGGATGTTAACCAATTCAAATATCAAAGAAAAGGAAGAGACATAATGAACAAGTGGGATATAGCTGCCAAATAGATGTACCTTTATTTTCAAAGTTGCAAGTACAAAGTTTGGGGAATATTAGCTTCAATTACAAGAACTCTAAGGACTGTCCAACCACTTCCGAAGCACCTTCTTGCACTTATATTTACAGATAACTTCACATGAACAAATACGGAGCAACCTCTACCTCTCACTGAAAACTATGAACTCTCACACTCACACCAACCAGAAAATGAGGTGTGAAGACAAGTGAACTCAAAGAGAATTAATCATCAACAACAAGATCAACCCTTTCTCCTCACTACTGCTTTAACCTTTATAGAATAGGCATATAGGCTTACAAAATTATCATAGCTTTCAATAAAGGAATAAAGCTATCACATGCCAAAGATAAACTCCTCCAAAGAGGGCACATGAACCAAAGAAAGGGAAAATACTGTAATAAACCAACTCTTGCTCAAGTTGAAGTTTTTTCAACCCACGTGCTCTCTTTCTTGACAAGAATAGCTCATGCAAAAAAAGCAAGTCCACCAAGCAACCCTCCCTGATGCATGTGCTTTAGTCTTTAGTGAAAATAGCATGTTTAATTAGGGAAAGTCCACCAAAAAAAGCTCCTCCATCTCCATAAATAACCTTCCCAAAGCATGTGCTTAAGTATTGAGTGAAAGCAGCCCATGTTCCACCAAGTTTCTGGGACATGGGGATATAGGTGTGGGAAATCGCACTTTGGGGATGTGTGGAAACACCCCACAAATTGTAGGGAACGTCATGGGGAATGGGGGGGAAGTCAAGGTCCTTAGTATAGGGGGGGCCATCTCTACAATTATAAAAAAAGGAAATCCCAACAATAACAATTCATTCCATGTAAATTCAATAAAAAATCGTCATTTTACAATCTAAATTCAAATTTGTAAATGACAAAAACATGATTCATCAATCACCATTGTATTTGAAATTTTGATATTATCATATTCCGTATTGAATCAATGATACATGCACATCAAAACTTCGAATTTATAACTTATAACAAAATGAAACAAAATGATTCAAATTCTATCAATCTAAATAGTACTAAGTAAATATCTATGTTGCACAGGGACATGTTCCCCTCAAAAAACAAAACTCGTACCCATCGTTCCAGAATTTTGAGGACTTAGGACCCCTAGGAAATGTCCCCAAACTACCACAAAGTTCATAGAGGACTCAAGGACTAGCTGGCTGTACCCTAGATGTTCCGGATAGATTTTGGGGATGTTCCACACAGATTTTGGGGATGTTCCGAGCAGATTTTGGGAATATTTTGGGCATGTATCTTTAGTTTTGACAATGGACAACAATGATTGGACAATATGATCATTTTTCCCATCCATTTTTTTCATATTATACTCAATGTAAATCTAAATACGTACAAGTTGCCGCTCAAAACATGGGTTTTGTATTATGGGTTTTAATTTGGGTTTCTAGCGATTTAATTATTGTCCTTTCAACAACAACATGACAACAAGCAAAGCCTCAATGTCAACAAACCATGAAATGCAACATTTTAAAAGTCTGATCATTGTGGTCATTGCTCTTGTTCTCATTTTTGGGGTCTTCTTAGCTTTTACATATTGTACATGGGTGTCTGGAAGTTATTCAAGTCCAATTCTTCCACCATCCCAACCTCAAGCATTGTGAAAATAATTAGATAGCAGTGACTTGGATTGGGTACAAAATGTTTAAATAAACTCCTATTCAATCATCTTCTTAATCTGAAATGTCAATCTAATCTCTTTATAGAATGTGTGCAAGTATATCCCAAAATGTTATGTAGTGGTTTTCAACACAGTTGTAAAAATCTATAGAACCTATTGAGAAGGGAATGCCTTCTAACATAATCATCATAAAAAATAAATATGGCAAAGAAAAGTTGTTATAGAGACAACTATTTGTCTCATAGACCCGTCATGGACCTTATTACAAATTGAAAATAGTTACACTTGAGTTTCCTGAGGCTAACCTGCATTTTTCTCATGTCTAGGTACTTTTGTCGCCTTATACACACATGGGAGACATGAAAGAAATCTTCAATCCACCCGGTGTGTCCTTGGGGGCAAGTGAGAGTTAAGGTGTTGTCACCTAATCCTCAACTCTTCCGTCTAGGTTAACTCCTAGCGAAGCCAAGGGGAGTACTCCCTAACAAAAATACTAAGGCTTAAACTAAGCTAAGTACAAGAAATTAAATCTAGGAGTTTAATTATTCATTCAACAATCAACCATAAATTGAAATACACATAAACCAATTATTCATCCACGATATAACATCAAGCATATACTTGCATAAAAGGATACTCAGGTACGTTTGTTGTATGCAAGTAAATTTAAAATTGCTTCAAAGAAGATAACCAATATATAAAAGGAAGTTTGTGGCTTTGTTGAGTGTAAAATGAGACCAATGCCTTAAAGTGAATCGTGGGCAATGTAGTTTGTGTGTTTTATTAGGATAAATTGATGTTGAGTTAATGAAATGGTTTGGGCCTCCTTATGTATAACTCTTCAATCTAAAACTTGTCGACTGGGTGTGTCGCAGATCCAACAAGGCGAGTTGTCAAGTGATTTGACACACGCCACCCAAGGTAGAGGTCTTAGACAAATGATACCACTTAGAGATTGTCCTAATTAATCTATCAACCACTGACCAGCCTAGCATGTATGAAACTTATTTCCAGCAGATCGAGACTAGCTCGCAACTGGAAGGGTCAAGAACCGCACTGAGAGCTGAGGGAAATTTGTTTATTTTAAACAAGAAGTAAATAACTGAAATTGAAATGTTATGCTAATTACTAATCCACACTGACCATGCCTCTTTTGAGGAGCTGAGGGGATGGCTTATTTTCCAACTTTGAAATTGCAAGAAATAAAACTAACTAGCAATTAAAGTTTTTTAATTTCCAAAATGAAATCTAATCTATGTGAAAATTGATTCAACTTTAGAGTTTATATAAGATTGTAGTGCTTTGTGATGAATTGAAAGATTACTTTTAGCTTATCCTTAGTTGTGAAAATTGAATCTGAGCTAAAGTTGCAAAAAATTGAGACAATCACCGAAAACATCGTTCCCCCAGGGGGGATGAAGAGTGAGAGCTTGTAGCCCCACTGATTTTATTAAAGAAATTACACAAATATTTATGGGAGTGACTTGTGACCATTCATTAGGGGGGTCACAAGTCTTTACAATGTTTTACAAATGTTTATTGAAGAAAATGGGTGCCCCGGGGGGTCCCGCATGCTCCAAATCCGCCCAAAACGGACATAACTTCCTCTTATCTGTTCGAAAACCTGCACAAAACAGCAAGAAAACAAGGATAAAAGATGCCCAAAAACACTTTGGAAGTGTCTTTGGTTATTAGTAGGAAAGCCCCAAATTTGACTAAGTAAACTAGCATAAAATTGAGCAAAATGAACTAAGAAGAGCAAGCTAAAACGCTTGTCTTCTTAGGGTATTTTTCTGTTGTTTTAAAACAGCAATATAAAGGCACTCTAATTGTCAAATATGAAAGTGAAATCTTTAAGAAAAGAACTACCCTTTAACTTATAAAAAAATTTGAAAGAAAGCATGCTAAAGGATACTTTTCCTATGCTAGATCTAAGCAAGTAGATGAAACTTGAAAGAACAAACTTGGATCTAGTTTATCTTATGCATGTACACTTAGATACTCAAAATTTGAAATAAAGATAGATCTAAGCTACTTGCATTTCCAACAAAGTAACCAAAATTTTAGATTTTCAGAAAATTTGAGATAAGGGAGAAAGAATGCAGAACGGAAGCCAACTTTGGGCTATGGAGTCTCTTTGATGCACTTGAAGAGGGAATCCTTCCGATCAGATGGAATTGAAAGTGTTAGAAGCTCAGCCTAGAGTCTTCCACTCCTCAAAATTAGAGGTCCTGTAAACTTAACACAAATCTTACAATAAACTGTTAAAAGTAGATGCATCTACTTCCTACACATTCAATCTAGAAAACACGAATTCAAGCAAAAATGGCATGAAATCATAGATTAAATATGCTAAATAAGATCTAGTAATGCAAGCAAGCTCACTAATATCTTATAAAAGGTTAATAACAGATATAATTGCAAAAAATGAAGTTTACCATAATCTCAACACATTCACAAAGAAAAATTGTATCCACACATTGGTACAAGACACCAAGATTGACCTCCAAAGTCTTAAAGTTTTATTCCAATAGCCCGAGAGCGTATTACAACAACATAAATTTACATAACCAGATCTGATTACAAAGGGATAGCTAGCTCCAATATATAGCAAGAGGGTGAAGAAGCCAAGTGAAGGAGTGTGCACCACATGGAGAGGGAGGGAGCACCACTTGGAAGGGAAAGGGCAGCCAAGTGTAAAGGGATGGCAGCCACCTACACCACAACTCCTCACAACTCGCCACATAGCAAGTTGGGTTGGGTAGAGGATTTCCACCTCCCAAAATTGGGTGAGCTCATATGTGGGTGCGCCACCTTTCTCAAGGAGGGCGCACCTCTTCTTGGCACATGCTAAATAACAACTCACACATGCCCCACTTTGATCCTTTATCCAACAGAAATCCTCCTTTTACTGCCACATAGCCTTTTGAGGCTTTATTTGTCTCCAACATGTCCCCACATATTTCCTTGACTTTTGCCCTTTGCTGATTTTTTATTTTATTTTATTTTGACTTTTTGGGTTTTTTGAGCAAAAATGATTTTTAAGTGATTAAAATAACAATTTTTGCTCAACTAAGTGGGTAATTAGGTAATACGGGTGCTCTAGGTCCAAAAATGAGCATCCTCATGGCATATTAAGTCCCCTAGTACCACTTTTTTAATACAACTTTATTTTTTAATTAAAAATTGCCGAATTTTGACAATTTTTTAATTAACTGAAAAAAAATAAAAAAAATCCTAAGGGGGACTTAGTACATTTCCATAAGACTCTAGGAGTATGTTTAGCATAGTAATATACATTAGACACTAGGCTTAGATCCATGCTCAAGCCTAACCATGGGCATATACTCTGGCTCTGGAGGGATTGAGTGAAAAAACTCATAAATTATAAATTGCCTGAAAACAACAAAATATAATTAGTAAGTAAAAAAAACACTCCAGAGTATAACTCACGCTTAGGACTTAAGGTGGCTAAGACCTTTTACAAGTTCATCATGCAACATCTCTTATTACATTTTTTTATGGAAAATGTAAAAAAGAAAAAGGTTGGTCTTGATGACCGGCTGAACTTCTGTACTCTAATTTTTGAACATGAAAATGTTCAATCTTTGGCGGCTCGCTGGAAATCCATCCTAGTGCAACTTGGTGGATAACAAGTACCACTAATGGAATGTTACTCAGCCTATTTCTTAATTGCCTAAGTTTTTCCAAAACTGGTGAGTGTAGGGGTTGTGCATAATACTATATAGTATAGACTATTATGTTCACAAGCAACTACAAATTCTTATGGTGAATTCTAAATTTTTTAATATATATTATTGTCATCCCCAACCCGTCGTCCCCTGAAAAAAATTGGGGGTGGGATATAGCCGTCCCAGGGATGCACCCCCCAATTCCCCATCCTAAAAACCAGTGCAACATAGGTAAATAGAAAATACTGAAATAGGAAATTAAAATTACTCAAAAAAAATAAGGAGTCAAAGACTCAGTCATCAGTATCTAGAGTCAAAATTGAACATTAACAATGGACAATAAAAATTAAGAATAGCTAAAAGAATTCAACATTAAATGAGCATCAAGGAGTCAATGTCATAAACTGGGCATCTACATCCATCAGTTGTGTGGAATCATTAGGACTATCAATGGGAATATCACTATCTAACTTAGAGTCACTCTCATGAGTAACCAATGGCACACCAACCAACCATGTTGCAACTCATTCGATCCATCCTCCCCAGCTATATGTGCATCCTCTTCCGGATCCACATCCCATCATGTCACTAGTCCCCTTAAATACTTTGGTGCCTTCCAAAATTGATAAGTGTAGGGGTTGTGCATAATACTATATAGTATAGACTATTATGTTCACAAGCAGCTACAAATTCTTATGGTGAATTCTAAATTTTTTAATATATATATATTATTTTCATCCCCAACCTATCGTCCCTTGTAAAAAATTGGGGGTGGGCTATAACCGTCCCAGGGATGCACCCCTAATCCCCATTGTTCCCCCATCCCAAAAATCAGTGCAACATAGGTAAATAGCAAATACTGAAATAGAAAATTAAAATTACTCAAAAAAAGTAAAGAGTCAAAGACTCAGTCATCAGTATCTAGAGTCAAAATTGAACATTAACAATGGACAATGAAAACTAAGAGTAGCTAAAAGAATTCAACATTAAATGAGCATGAAGGAGTCAATGACATAAACTGGTCATCTACATCCATCCGTTGTGTGGAATCATTAGGACTATCAATGGGAGTGTCACTATCTAACTTAGAGTCACTCTCAAGAGTAACCAATGGCACACCAACCGACCATATTGCAACTCATTCGATCCATCCTCCCCAGCTATATGTGCATCCTCTTCTGGATCCACATCCCATCATGTCACTAGTCCCCTTAAATACTTTGGTGCCTTTATGTGTGCAAGATTTAGGGCACTATATGTTAAAGTAAATATCATATTATAATGGTCAATTAGATATTCGACATAAACATTAATAAGATCACTTCGACTTTAGGTTATTTTATGGTTTTATGTGTTATTTCACTTTAGTCTGTTTCTCAATCTATACCACATTCATTAAGTGGATTGACTCAACTAGCTTGTAAGAATTAATAATAAAGCTTCCACTTTCTCATTATTAATGCAATCTTGGTTTCCTTTATGTGTTTGTGTTATCATTATATGGAATCAAAGCCCAACATTCTTGAAGTCGTATCAAGAATCTCAGGCCTTTGAAAGATAATGTTTCCACTCCCGCAACTTCAACAATCTAAGTGCCAAAGTGTTTGTGCAAGCGTGAGGAACTAGGGACTACTGTCCACAAAGACGACTTGAGGGATCACCAACATGACACATCATAGATCCAAAAGGGTTTCGGGTCATTCAAAGCCAGGAACAATTGGATTTTGGTTTTAAAAGCTAGGATCAATTGGATTTTGGTTTTAAAAGCTAGGTTTAAAAAATATCCAATTTAAAGGAAGGTTCAAAATTTTATTATAAAAAAAAGTGTATGCACTCAGACGTACAACCATACAATCGTCTCATGTGAACCATACAGCCACATGTGAGCCATACAGCCCAGTCATCGACCATACGTATGGAATTAGGCCGTCCATTGCAGCCACCAATAGTCATACAAGTGTACGGATCGATTGTACGACTATATGGATTCACTATGGAAACCCCCAAAACAAAAATTGGAGCTGCATGGACTTGTTCATCAATAAAATTTCTAAGACTTTTTCAATTTGAGAGATTTTTTAGCAGATTCGGTCTTTTCTTACCTGTATTGACGTCTAGATTTGCAGATTTGGAAGATTTAGTTGTTGATTTATTGTTTTTCAACAAATCCAAGTACAAATTGACTGATTAGGTGTTGGTTGCTAGCAAACCTGATTGTTTTAGAGCTGTTGAGAGCAGATCTGTCTAGATCTGTGTGTTTTTCAATGGTTTGAGAGTAGATCTGTGGTTTAGTGGGATGTTTTTCAGCAGATTTGGAAAAATCTGCGTATTTTTTGGCTGTTTTGGGCAAATTTATCATAAATCTGCATGTTTTTCAGAGATATGTGGCTACTACAGCAGTTTAGAGATAGTATCCAAGTGTTCATACTCCATGATTCCAGATCAAAGGAGGGAAGACCAAGTATTTTTCAACATTGTTCTCTATTTTAGTATATTTTCTACATTCTTGACTTGTATCTATGGCCTTTTTACCCAACATCATGTTGGAAGGAAGCCAAAGATACTCTAGCAAAAACTACTATACATGGAAACAACATATGTTGGCCATTTTTTAATACAAGTGCTTAGCTACTATTTCCCTAGGTAGTGATACCCAACCACAAGTTGCAGGTAAAGACCAAAAAAAGTTTGATAAGCAAGATAAATAAGCAGTAATGTTGGTTAAGTTGCCAGTGACAAATGAAATGCTTCCTAAGGTCCAAATAGGAAAGAATTCAGCAGAGATTTGGAAGCATTTGAAAGAGTTGCATGAGACTTCAGACAAGGGAAGAGCCTTCTTCCTGAAGAATATGTTCTTTTCAATCACAATGGATGAGAGTGCATCATTAGAGGAGCATTTACTCAAGATCAAGAATATCATAGAACAATTGTCCACCATTGCTTGAAAGATGGAAGAGGAGGACATGGTGGTAATCACACTGAAAAGCTTACCATGCTCTTACGAGCTCTTTATGAGACCCTGAACATAACGACTACGAATGTTGACCTGAACTTTGATGAGCTATGTAATACACTCTTATAGCAAGAGAGATGGAAGAAATAATTCGATAGCAATAGTGAGATAGAGGGTTCAAAACAGGTATTTGCATCCATTGTTAAGGGAAAGTGCAAATGGGAAAACAAGAAAGGTCAAGGCAATGGTCAAGATGTAACCAAGAGCTTGAAGACCATCACCTTACACTACTATGGTAAGGTAGGCCATATGAAGAAGAACTATAGAAAGAGGTTGGTTGATCAAAAAACCAACTAGGGAGGGCCTTAGCGGAAGGCTCATGTCGCAAAGCATATAGAGGGGGAGTCGGCCTTATTTGCATTCATGGCCAAGAAATACGCTAATTAGCATAGATCATCTGCTTGGTACATTCATCAAGTCCATTACAACACTTCACCAACATGCAGTATTTGTTCACAAAATACACTGCTTGTTCCTCAAAGGATTCATTGATCTTCAATGGTGGGGAAAAGTATGCAATAGTTGTCAAAGGAAAAGTGTAGTTTTCCTTTGTAGAAAACACGTTGATTTTCCTCAATGTGTATTATGTGCCAAGTATGGAGCTTAATCTATTTTCAATGAGTCAGATTGCTCAATTTTAACAATCACAAATGCCATATAGTTGACCAAGCGACCAAGAAGACTATTACTCTTGTTGTGGAGGATAATAGACTGTTCAGATTGGTTGATATTGAATAAGTCAAGGAGCATGTGTTGGAAGTCAAGGGTCCATCATGTTAGAATATAGAAGATTGTGTGCTCGTTTTACCATTGACAATACCCTTGTCACCCAACCATAGGCCGAAGCCACCCTCCGAGCACCTTAACCTTGACTGAGAATTACTTCGAAAGCAAACCCTAGGCTAGATAGACAAACAAGGTGTAGCGCATCTTCGTCCAAGGATAGCGCACCAACAATAGCTGATCAGATAGTCCAAACCCTAGCCAAGAGATAGTCCAAGCCAATACTGAAACTGGTTTCTGTAGCAACTGCACCTGCAACTCTCCTCCACACGTGTGCACCAAATTGGGAACTGCAGTGCGCACTAGTTGCTCTCTGCAATTCTGAGATATGTCAAATGAGAACTGGCGCCCTGTATTTATAGTGGTTCTGCCGTATTTGTTGGGGCCGACTTCTCCTTCTGGGTACATGTTTGTTCAGTATATTATAATTATTTATGGCCGACTTCTTCTCTTGGAGGCTAATAACCTAATATAAATTATCTTCTTGAGCCAACAAGACTTCTAGGGCTATTAGCCAACTCATTAGGGTTTACTCTTGCTTTCCAGAGTCTTCTATTCTCGTCAGGTTTACATGTGGAGGTAAATACCTCCCACAGCTACCATAATATTAACACTCCCTCCTAGCTAGGGAGGTATTACAAGTAATGGTCTTGAGCACAAAAACATACCAGTTACCCAGTAGCATCAACATAGTCATTTAGACTATCTCATGACTAGATCATGAGAATCATCATCACCATCAACCGCATCATCTCTTGAAACCATACTTCATCTGAGTAATTAGACATGATGTTGGATAAGTCACTCACACCATAGAGTGATACAAGAGCCATTCTTATAATCTAAAAGAGTAAATGCTCTGAACCATTTTCTGTCTGGAAAATCTCTGTTCATCATTCGTCTAGATGATGATTATCTCCAATAAACTGTTGATAGTATTCAAGGCAATTAGAACAAAAATAGAACACAACTGTGTCTATCCATAGTAGTACATAACTACAATTCAGTGGTACACTACCACACCAAGTAACACACAAGTACTTGATCAACAACGTATAGTCACGAACAGTGGAACATATCCACCACAATAGTCTTCATAACAAACATCTGATAGCAACCTGCAAAGAAACAATGTTATGATATAAACTGAATCATCTAGGCCAATCTTTCACTCACATCTGTGAGCTCTGAAAGAATATCTGCCTCACGAACAGTGGAGCATATCCACCACAGTAGTCTACATTTACTGTCATACAGTCTTCATAACAAACCTTTGATAGCAACCTGCACAGAAACAATTTTATGATATAAACTGAATCATCTGGGCCAATCTTTCACTCACATCTATGAGCTCTGAAAGAATATCTGCCTCAG
>JASDQU010374428.1:16453-28507 GCA_032191745.1 Picea mariana | reverse complement strand
AAGGTTCTAGTTCATGTTTATTTTTCATTGTGGGTTACGTCTAGATGATCTTGATGTGGTCTTTAAGCTTAGTCATTTCATTCCATGCGGTTTGACTGTGCATTGTTGTTTTAGGATGCTTGACATGCTAGTATGTTAGGTCGTTATGTTTATATGCTATGTGAATTGCGTTGTGTTGTTCTTCGTCGAGTTGTGATGCTTGATTGTATTAATGACGTTACTTTCCTTGTGTTTTAAACCAAAAAAAGAAGATATTGTACTTGTTCGTGTTGTTTGTGTCGTAACGACGATGTTCGTTACATATGGTATCAGAGTTGGTTTGACCCGCGACGTGGGATCATTACGTCTTCCATTGATTAGATACTTGATTATAAAATGTCGCTAATTAAATTGGTTTGTATTCGTGCAGGTAATCATGGTTAGAGGACATTACAGAGGCAGGAAATAGGGTGCTAGGGGAGGAGGCATGATGACCTCAGTAGCATCCATGCCCGAGGTGTCTAATCCCTAGGGAGATGAACAGGTTTTCCGTTAGGAACAGATAGATGTGGGTGATGTGGTTAGGTTGATGAGGTCCTTTCAGAGGTTGTTTGAGGAACTGATTAACCCTTTGGATAAAGATGAGGCCAGGGCGCCGACACCTCCTAAGGGTCCACCACACGCCCCGGTCGGTACTGGTAGCATTCATTGCGAACTTGAGAAGGTCAAGTTTCCCAAGTTCTTTGGTGCCCTAGATGGCGCAGACGCCGAGGCATGGTTGGAGAATATGGAGATGTAATTTTCACTTCAAGACTATACCTCCAACATGAAAGTCTACATGGCGGTCTTTCAACTGAAGGGGAGTGCTCTTCTATGGTGGAAGACACTCCCGCCTCAATTGAACATGGTCGTCGAAGATATGTCATGGGAATTGTTCGAGGAATAGTTCTGGGAGAGGTATATGTCATAAGAATTCATTGAGAAACAAATCAATGAGTTCAACACCTTGAGACATGGTGGCCGTATGGTGCCCAAGTACGAGGCCTATTTTATGGATCTGCTTCGATATGCTCCTCACATGAATACCAAAAAGCTTAAGGTCAACAAGTTCGTGTTCGGCCTTAATGTCAGCATTCATGCAGAAGTGAGGATTCTGATGCCTCAAACCTTGCATTATGTTGTCCAGAAGGCCCTCATAGCAGAGAAAGAGCTCATCAGTGTGGGTCAGAGAAGGACTTCAGCAAGACCACCTGGACATGTGATATCTGGTGTGTAGTAGCATCAGACACCAGCTAGGCATTCACCGAGATATCGAGGCACTCTGAGAGGATCCACATTCACTACACCATGGCGACCGATGCCTCAACAACGAACTCCATACATAGGACCACAACAACAACAGTTTAGGCCTGTTCAACAGAATAGACCAAGGTTTCAGGCTGATGGGCTATCAACTTCTACTTCAGGTACCAGGAGTACTGGACCGAAGACCGGGTACTGGACATGTGGAGAGCCACATTAACAATGTGACTGTCTAGTTGTGAGGGGCAGAGCAGCTGGATCAGTCGGACCCATTACCGTGAGAGATTTGGGCAAGGCCCATCAGATTCATGCAACGATGAATAACCGCCAGGTAGAGCACTAGTCTACTGTGCTCGAGATGTTAGGTACCATTGCTGACCAGACCCTTATCATTTTGATAGATCCAGGTGCTACAAAGAGTTTTATTTTTGTTTTAGCGCTAAAAAGAATTAAGGTAAAGGTAGTCGAATAGGACGAGTTTAGCTTTGTAGAAATGGCTTCGGGAGCCAAACAAGAGGTTGGAGGGAAGGTTATGGGTTGTAGACTTAGCGTGGGAGAGTTTGTCACAAGGGACAACCTATATGTCATGATCTTATGGTATTATGATGTCGTGATCGGTATGGACTAGTTGGAATCTCATGAGGTGATACTCAACTGTAAGATGAAACAATTGATCTTGGTCGATGATGAGAGGCAGAGATGCATGATTGTAGGTAGGAACTAGGGAGTCTCCCTAAGGTTCATCTCTTCCCTATCACTACAAAATATCATGCATAAGGGATTCAATCTATATGCGATCCTTGCGTTAAATGAAAAGGATGTGGTAGAAGGCCTAGAAAACCTTCCGGTAGTGTGAGAGTTTGCGGATGTCTTCCCAGAGTATTTACCAAGGTTGCCGCCAGAGAGGGAATTGGAATTTACCATCGACCTAAAATCGAGAAACAAACCGATAGTAAGAACTCCTTATTAGATGTCGACCCCCGAGTTACAAGAGATAAAAATGCAACTGAAGGAGTTGTTGTACCTAGGACTTATATGTCCAAGTGTGTCACCATAGGGTGCACCTATTATTTTCATACAAAAGAAGGATGGGTTGTGGAGACTCTGCATTGACTACCGTCAATTGAACAAGGCAACGATCAAGAATAAATATTAGTTGCCAAGGATTGACGATCTATTTGATCAGATGAAAGGCACGACGGTGTTTTCAAAGATCGACTTGAGATCAGGGTATCACCAGTTATGGATCAAGGAGGATGAAATCCCTAAGACCGCCTTTAAGACGAGGTTTGGACATTATGAGTTTACTGTTTTACCATTTGGAATGACAAACACCCCAGGGGTATTTATGAGTTTGATGAATGGGGTGTTTCACAAATACTTGGACAAATTCATCCAAGTATTCATTGAAGATATTTTGATATACTCTCGGATGATGGAGGAGCATGACGAACACTTGCGCTTGGTACTACAATGTCTACGGGAGAAAAAATTGTTTAGGAAGATGTCAAAATGCTCGTTTTATCAATCGAAGATTCATTACTTAGGGCATGTCATCTTTGACGAAGGTATCGTTGTGGATCCAACAAAGGTAGAGGCTATTATGGAATGGCCTGCGTTGAGGAATGTCCCAGAAGTGTGTATCTTCATGGGTTTAGTAGGATACTATCGATGGTTCGTCGTGGGTTTTTCGAAGATAGCAAATCCGATTACGTAATTGCAGAAGAAGAACAAGAAGTTTGTTTGGACCGAGAAATGCATGGAATCATTTTAGAGGCTCAAGGAGTTGTTGACAATAGCGTGGATACTAAATGTCCCTGACATGGACAAGGACTTTTTGATATGCACTGATGCATCCAAGGAAGTCTTAGGCGGAGTCTTGATGTAAGATGGTCGGATGATCACTTACATCTCAAGAAATTTAAGAAGGCATGAGGAGAACCATGCGACGCATGATTTGGAGTTGTTAGCCATTGTGTATGCCTTGAGAGTATGGAGACCCTACCTTATTGGACGAAAATTTGAACTAAAAACGGACCACTGTGGTTTACAACATATTTTTATGCAAAGGGACTTGAACGCGCAACAAAGGCATTGGTCGAAATTTCTTAGTGAGTATGATTTCGAGATTACCTACATAAAAGGAATAATGAACAGAGTGGTGAATGCGTTGAGTCAGAGACCACGCATATTTTCGGTGATGTGTCTTCAGATGAATCTATGTGAAAAGATTCTAACTTTACAGCGCGATGATGACTGGTATAAAGAGGTTAACGATTTTATCGGACAAAACACCATGATAGTATCCAAGTTTGAAGGATTTTTTATGGACAACGATGGATTAATGAGATTTAATAATCAGATTTATGTACCGCCCACTGACGAGTTGAGAAATTTGATCTTGAACGAAGCTCATAGAGCAGTATACATAGCTCACCCAGGAGTCATGAAGATGAGGGCATACCTTAAACCCTTATTCTTCTGGAAAGGAATGAAAGTGGACATAGTAAACTACGTGGCAAGATGTCTAGAATGTCACCAGGTGAAGGCCGAACATAGACATCTAATAGGATTACTACAACCACACGCTATTCCAGAATCAAAATGGGAGGTCATTTCGATGGATTTCATTGTTGGATTGCCACTGACGGCAAGAAGAAATGACTCAATATTTTTAGTAATCGACACTCTGACGAAGAGTGCTCATTTTATTCTTGTGCGTACGACGTATCAGGCACCTGACATAGATAGAGTTTTCATCAATGAGATAGTGAGGCTGCATGGTGTGCCTAAGAGGATTATATCTGATTGAGGTTCTGTGTTTACAGGACGATTTTGGACAAGTTTCCAAGAGGGCTTGGGAACCCAACTTAACTTCAGTACCACGTATCACCCAGATACATACAAATAGACTAAATGAACGAACCAAATCCTGGAGGATATGTTGCGTATGTACGTGATGGACCAACAGAAGCATTGGGAGGAATTCTTGCCATTGGTAGAATTTGCATATAACAACAATTATAAAAGCACCATCAAGATGGTTCCATTCGAGTTTCTTTACAGGTGACCGAGTCAGACGCCTTTGAGTTGGGCTCAACTTAAGGATAGGGTCCTGGTGGGACTAGAAGCGATCGAAGAAATGGAATATCAGATGCAAACAATAAGACAAAGGATCAAGGAAGCACAGGATCGATATGAGAGTTAGTCGATGCGCATCATGTCGATCGTAGTTATGAAGTTGGCGACCAAGTCTTCTTGTGGGTGAAACCCCACAAGAGTTCGATCAAGTTTGGAAAGGGAGATAAACTCTCTCCTAGGTTCATGGGACCTTTTGAGGTTTTGAAAAGGAAGGGGCCCATGGCTTATCAACTAACATTTCTTGACTCTTTGAGGCGTATGCATGATGTTTTTCACGTATCTATTTTGTGACATTATGTTAGTGATCCTACACATGTGATTGACATGAGTTTCTTGCAGGTATCAGATGAGGTTGTGCTCACGACGGAGCCAATCCACATTCTGGATCATCACATTCGACAACTACGACATCAAACATTAGATCATGTCAAGGTCTAGTGGGACAACTATAGTCCTCACTCGACGACCTGGGATGACGCATATGAAATGCGTCAACAATTTCCACTTTTGTTTGATAGCTAGGCATACATATTTTGTGATATATTTTATTTTGGCACTTATATACTGTGAAACCTCGGGATGAAGTTTAAAACAAGAGGGGGCGTATGTAACATCTCGCTCTTGCGCACACCTGATTTGACTTATTCTTTGAGGACACTTGCGTGCAAGTGATCCGGTTCATTATATGATTGACTGTTTTGATTATGATTATGAGATGTTGAGGATCTGATGATATGTTATCTTGTTATATTTATATCGACAGGTGTTATTGACTGGTTTTCTTGAGTGTGCAGGACTCTGGACGTTTGAGGATGAAGATGGAATTGATGAATCTCCTTGGACTTCGGATCGAGTCAGGGAGTGGACTGTTATGGTTTGAATGTTTTTGATATTACATATGCGACATATGACTAGATATTATGATTTTGATTGTTATTGCTGACACATTTCGTTGATGGATGTAGGTTGAATATAGCTTGCTAACCAGACTCACATTACGAGTAAAGGGGCCACATAGGACAACCATAGATATTGAGGGAGAGGTATGGCAACAAACCTACCACAACCTACTAGCACTCCCTCCGTGGATCGAACTGTAGGTTAACGATTACCTAGTTCAAGAGATCCACGATGCCATGAGTGTAGACTGTGATAGTCGCTCACGATGATTATAAGGGGTGCACAATAAGGCATGGTCCTTATTCCTTAGAGGCCCTTAGTCTCCCACAAGGTCACCTGATGGAGTATTGCTTCAAGGGTTTGACGTCTACCAAAATCAGTCAAAAGGTGAGTGGCACCCTTGGAGCACGTAGTGCATCTTGAAGGAAATGTCGTGCAAATAAAACAAGAATGCAAGCAAGTGGCACCCTTGAGCATGTAGTGTGTATTGAAGGGAATATCGAGATTTTAACTCTGGTAAGTTAATAAACCTAGTACCTATAAAAAAAACTATGCCTCCTTAGGACCTGTTCGACCTTAAAATGAATGATGGTATGAGTAAAGTTTAATAACTATTTTTTCCCATAAAAACTGTCGCCAAGACTAGTGAATTTAAAACCTAGGTCTAAGTAGAACATGTGAAAAAAAAAAAAAACTAAATGGACATGTAACAAGTAGGGGGTAAATAAAATTCAAACATTAATAATTAAAGTAAAATTTTAATGAAGGATTAAATTATTAAAAGGGTAAATTGTTGTTTATATCTAAACTTGCTAAATCTGAACTTATAAGAAAAGGGGAATGTCTAACATAGTAGGGAATCTAGTCCTTGTAATCTTCTAATTGTGAGCTCAACTAGGTTTTAAGAAAGGCATCGGTCATTTAAGAAATGTAAGGGAATAAAGGGACACTGAGGAGCATTTTTAGGAACGCTTTTAGGTGGGTGAGGGAAATATTTTTAAACAACGAATGATCTGTATGGCTAATAACCATATATTCACCTTCAAAAATGTCATTAGGACTAACATAATTGTCAGTAATTCTCTTAGATTTCTCTAAGGAAGTCTCAAGGTACCTCTCCTTCTTCCAGTTTGTTAGAAATCCGGACTCCTTCAAATAGTTTCGATGCACAAAAAAAGGTTCCACCCTCTTTAATAGGGAGAAAATCAATGAATCCATTCTCCTAGAACATTTATGCCTTCGGTCATGTAAGAGATTGGTCTTCAAGAAGCAATGGTATGATTCAATTGAACTACGGGACTCTTGATTAGCATGAGGAAAGTCCCGATAACATTTTTCCCACATATATAATAAGAAAAATATAACCAATCATTAATATGTTAAGTCAATATGACATGTTATTGTAACTATATATGTTCTTTATATATATATATATATATATATATATATATATATATATATATATATATATATAGGGAAAAGTAATCCAAGACAACATAATAAGTAACTTACATATCTTATCCCCTTCCAACAAATGTTTTCTGAAGTAGTANAGAAAAATATAACCAATCATTAATATGTTAAGTCAATATGACATGTTATTGTAACTATATATGTTCTTTATATATATATATATATATATATATATATATATATATATATATATATATATATATATATATTGGGAAAAGTAATCCAAGACAACATAATAAGTAACTTACATATCTTATCCCCTTCCAACAAATGTTTTCTGAAGTAGTACAAAAACTTAACTTCACCAACAAATTTTTCAAAGAATGTTTGCATTGCCTCACTAACGACATCATGATCACGACAACGATGCATTATCTCACCTAGACTATGAGATAATTCCCTGGCTCATTTAGGGAAGATGCCAATTGAAATGCATTTTTTGACCAAGCATGACGAACATACCAACAACAAAGGAGGATGTGACAACCCAAAATTTACCTACAAGAAAAATGATATCGTTCTTGTATTAATTGAACATAATTAACATTTATCAACCAACTATATTCATCATTAAATGTAATAACAAAAAAATCTAGGTGTATAGGTGCTCATGATAATTCATACATTCATAATGTGCACAATATTTGCCTCACCTCAATGCTTTAATTTCTACTAATGCATCATATGTCATGACAACATTCAGTTTCCAATTTGGGCATCTTTTCCTACATGCTTCTAGGAGTGGTCTAAGCCACTAGGCTATATCTGATGTTCTATTGCATGAACACACTGCCCATGCAACATGAACACCACTATATTGAGAATCGAAGGAAAGAACTGTGTATAATTGGTACTACACAAACCAATACAATAATCAACTTCTCAATTTTACAATACTAATTATATTGAATGAAACATTGAACTCAATAGACACATTAAAAAAACTAATGAAACTCACCCCACATTTGTTTGTGATAAACGTAGAATCCAAAGCCAACAGGTTGTTGTGAGAACACTTGACCATCATATCAAGCATCCATTTTGTTTGGATGCCAATTATGAATGGTACATCCTCCCCTTATGGTCGCTGGTAGAAAAAATATGATTTTTTCTCTTGTTGATACCACTTGTTAACACTCAAAGAATCCTTGGGATCTAATTGATACTTATCTTTCAAATGACGGTTGAATATATTGGAGACACATTTTCTACATAAATTAGGATCTCTAGCACCCATCACAAAACCAAAGAGCACATCAAGGATATGCCTTTCAAATATTGTATCAACTAGAAGACCAAGTCCACATAGTTTCTTTATCATCGATTATATCTCCTTTGAAAGATGAGGGGTGCTCAAGGACTTTGGATCACCAGATCTATCATATTTTCCATTGCATGGCCAACCATTGCAATCCTCATGTAGGTACTCATTATAGGTGATAATTGAAACCCATGCCATATCATTTACTTCCTTCGCTATAAATTTGCATTGGCATACTCTTTTTTGGGAAAAATTCCACTTTATTAATGGTGGTTGTGGATGTCCTCTAAGATCATTTGGGCCATAAGAACATTGGAACCTAAAAAATAGACAACATTCAAAGAAAGATCATTACATGTAATAGTAATACCATTAATAATTTTTGGAACTTAACAATACATATTGAAAGAACATATAAATTGGATTAAAAGGTCATGATAAATATCGACAATGCATAGTTCAAGGATGTTGCACCCATCATAGAAGATTCACCATCACCAAAGCGCTTCCTATGCGATCTCTGTACAAATGTACATGGTGCGTCCAGGTTGTTTTTCTCTCCCATAATGAAGTCTTCCAACCTATTGTATGGTATCAGAGCAGTGAGATCAATAGTGACATCTTCACACTGTATATCACTCCAAACAAGGTCTTGGCTTGAAAATATATGCTTTTATGATAAACTTTGAACAAGGAGGTTCTTGATATTTGAATGTTTTGATGTACGAACCATTATGCCAATTACTACAATATGTCCCTATAATTCAAACAATTGGTAAATGTAAATCAAACAAAGTTAAATAAAAATGTATCTATTTTAAATAAAAAAATTCGAGCAAATGGTATAAATGTAATGGTAAATTCCCCATATTTCTAAACAAAAATTATTAAATAACCTATGATGTAGTTTATATGAAATCTCGGAGGATTTTACCATGCAAAGTCTTGTTGAGAATTCTCTAGTTCAATTCATACCACATATACAAAATAATCGTTGAAAGATTTTGAAATAATCATAAACTATGCCATGCCATTTGTACTGAAAACTTCTAACCACAAAGAATAGGGATGACATAGGATATGAATAAATTGAATCCAAACAACTCTACAATTTCAATAATTAAAATTCATAACTTTACAATTTTTAATTATCTTAGCAAATTATACAGAAAATGATAAAAAAAACCGCGTTTCCAAAAAATATTGTTTTCCAGTAAAGTACAACGAATAAGATCCTGATTACATTGACAAGAGACCAACACATTTTTCAAAAACCAAAATTKCAGCCTGAAAAATCTAAAATTCCATTAAATAAAATTTATTTKCCCTAGTCAAGTACCGCCAAAGAAATGTCAATATGATCTTACTGTGACTCACAGTTTTCAGGTCAAGAAGCATGAGAAATTGTGTGTCCTCTATTGTTGAAATATGTCCACATATACCTCTCTGTCCACATATACATCCCAAAAGAAGACTACCTAAGTTATGGTATTYTATTCAACCAGATTTCTTCACCTAAATTTATAAGTTCACAACAAAGAAAGAATAGATACAAATGGAATAAGAAYATCAAYGGAATAGATTACTGCAAAATTGATTCTAATAAAAATCTCTAATCCAAAATGGTACARCTATTTCTATTTCGATTTAATAAAKTTTTGACCAACATTATGCACAATATCAAAAGTCTCATTAAGTTCCAACAAAACATAAATTATTTGAAAGTTCTAACAACCCTCCAAACAAGAGTCCRGAKCATTTGCAAATAYTGTAAAATCTACCAYTATTCTCGAGATACATAAAAACATCTGAATAAGATTCYGATGGGAGACAAAAAAGRCATTAACACAGCTAAAATAAGCAACACTATGTATATTACGACCATAAAATATTGTTTACTTGGAAGGTAMACACTTAAATATGAGAACATAAATAATCTGAAAAATCAGCTAGTTGCCCGAATACTATCTTCTGCAATATGCTTCCTCGATCCTGCAAAGGAATTCGTCATTGGTAGAAAGACGAAAACACGACCACTGTGATTCACTGCCATGTCCATGAAAAATATGAGGCTCCTCAATCTGTGCCCATCGTCCACTATTTTAAGTGGAGAGCATTTCTCTCCAGCTACTTTCTCATTTGATATATAAATATTATTATTTTCCTTTAGTTTATCAAGCATGCCATGCCGCACCAGATCATATGTTTGCACACCCCCACTATATTTATTTTCTTTGTTCTCTGTAAGAGACAAAATCTAGATAAATTATGGAGGACCCGATCTCCTGCTCCTACGTTGGCATGGTTGGTTGCTCGGTATGGAGGATTCGATCTCCTACTTCTACGTTGGCATGGTTGGTTGCTCTGTATGGAGGATCTGATCTCCTGCTATGGCACTGGATTGGTTGGTAGGTCTGTTTAATTGAGAATTCAAATTGGAGTAGGAAGTATCTCCCACGACGACAACGACAAATGGGCATTACAGAATGCTGGTAGTGTACGCTACTTGGTAGAGTGCCATCGGAAATCCATTGCCAGACCTGCCAGAGTAAGGACACTCAAGAGGGAAGATTTCTCCTGAGTTAGCCTACTCCTAATTAGGTTAAATCAAGAGCAATCTTCAATCCCAAGTGTCCTTACTTCGGTAGGTCTGATAATGGATTTCTGGTGACCCCCTTTGTGTGCACTATCCCACTATCCCCCAGAAACTCTACCAAGTAGCGTACACTACCAGTGTTCTATAACGCCCATTAACCATCGTTGTCGCGGGAGAGACTTCCTACTCTGATTTGAATTCCCAATTAAACCTACCTACCAACCAATACAACGCCATAGAAGTATATTAGATCCTCCATATCGAGAAACAAACTAGGCCAATGCATAAGCATGATATCGAATCCTCCATAATTATCTAGATTTTGTCTTTCTTTCAAAGAAAAAATAAAAGAAATGCAGCAGGGGTGTGCAAACATATGATCTGGTGTGGAATGGCATGCTTGATAAATCAAAGGAAAACGATAATATTTATATATCAAATGAGAAAGTAGCTGGAAAGAAATGGTCTCCACTTAAAATAGTGGACAATGGGCACATATTGAGGAGCCTCATGTTTTGCATGGACATGGCAGTGAATCATAGTGGTTGTGTTTTCGTCTTTCTACCAATGATGAATGCCTTTGCAGTTTGGAGCGAGGAAGCATATTTCAGAAGATAGTGTTTGGGCAACTAGCTATTTTTTTTCAGATTATTTACGTTCTCATATTTCAGTGCATACCTTCCAAGTAAACAATATTTTCTGGCCGTAGTATACATAGCCGTGTTAATGACTTTTTTATCTCCCATCAGAATCTTATTCAGATGTTGTTATGTATCTCGAGAATAGTGGTAGATTTTACAGTGTTTGTAAATGCTTCATACTCTTGTTTAGAGGGTTGTTAGAACTGTCAAATGATTTGTGTTTTGTTGGAACTTAATGAGACTTTTGATATCATGCATAATGTTGGTGAAAAATTTCTTAAATCAAAACAGAAACAATTGTACCATTTTGGATTAGAGATTTTTATTAGAATCAATTTTGCAGTAATCTATTCCATTGATATTCTTATTTCGTTTGTATCTATTCTTTCTTTGTTATGAACTTGTAATTTTAGGTGAAGAAATCTGGTTGAATAAAATACCATAACTTAGGTAGTCGTCTTTTGGGAGGTATAAGTGGACATATTTCAACATAAGAGGACATAAAAATTCTCATGCTTCTTTGTTGATTAAGGTTGGTTGTCATTGATGTCCACCCTTGAAGAAAGCCCTATAGCACAAAGGTTTGGGTAATGGACCCAATATTGTTTGATGTAAATATGACTCATTATTTTTTTTTCATGGTTGATAAGAAGTAAATATGGATGAACTCCAAAGTGGTCCCCTTATGGTGAAAGCCCTCACGGGAAGATGCTTTGTGGAGTAAGAGAATCCATGCTTAATTGTGGAATAATGAGATGAAA
>JASDQU010374427.1:71858-82348 GCA_032191745.1 Picea mariana | reverse complement strand
CCACCCACCTAAAAAATATCTCAACCTCTCCAGCTGGAGGTCCCCCTGTGGCTGCTGGTGTTCTCGCCTCTGGTCGAGGACGTCACCAAGTCCTATTGAAGTTCGTCGGCCACATTGGTCCCACATATGTACATAACAAATACAAAAGTTAGTACTTTGATACATATGAAAATGATATATATAAAGTCAATTAAAAATTAAATAACTTTAAAAACATGTTACCTAGCTCTCCTCGCTCCTCTCCGAAAGGTACGGGCATGTCTAGATCTCTGGAAAAGTTGATTCCAGTGTAGGGGTAGTCCTCTATCACTAGAATTTGCCGTGCCCCCTAGTCAAAGAATTTTTCATCAAAGGCCTCTATGGTCCTCCCTCCCCCCTATCATGGCAGTAGTGCTTCCCATCTTAATACTGCTGGGAAGGAGGCCACATGCCCCCGTATAGTCTCTCTAGGACTCAGACTAGGCACTCTTGAAGAAGAAGAACAATCAAAGGATAGTGCCAAAATTGAAGTTCTTGTTGCTGTGCTCTCAACACTACCTCTTCATGCATGTGAGCATGGTCATACTCCAGTCATAGATATGTGCCTCCTGGCACTGAATTGCACAGTGAATGTGTGCTCGAGAAGCCTGGTGAAGGGCCATGGATCCAGTAATCTGTCTAATAAGTCGTAAGATCACCCTGAGTGCCAAACTAGTGATCTTGTGAATAGGCACTTCAAAACCTACCTTCCCAGTGCTAGCCTCACAGTACATCCCGATGTAGTCCTCAATGTTGAAAGGCCTAGGGGGAAATGTCCATAGGTTTACTGGTACCCCTCTTCTTGAGAGGCCAATCAAGAAGTAAATATCCTCATTCGTTGGAGTCAATGACTTCCCCTCTATCATGATCGCCTCTGCATCCAAATGGTAGTAGTTGAACAAGGTATTCAACAACCTAGATTGTGCCCTCATAAATGGACATCGAAAGAACTTCCATAGCCCACATTGTTTCAATGCGAAAATGGCAGCAGGGTCCTCATTGACCAATACACCAATATCCTCATGTTCCCTCTCCCTCCAATGGACATGCATCTTGTTCCATGGAAAATAAAAAGGGAGTTAGCTCTTTCATTCTTAATTTTTCCATGATTTTGAGGGTGTATGCGGGTTTTTTTGGTCATAGTCGCATATATACATGGGAAGAGTGTTTTCTCCTTGAGTACATATGTGGGTTGTCCTTGGACAACCTGCGCACATGCAGGGACACTCTTTTTGGGAGAGTGCTCCCCCTTAAAAAGAAAAATAAATGCATAAAGAAGGAATTGAAGTGTAGGAGGGATGCATTTGTACTTACTTGGTCTGAGAAGAAGTTCGTTCCATCCTCTGAAGCTCCTGGAATAAACTTCTTTATCAAAAGGTTTTTTTCTCCTTTTGGTCAATTCTCAAATTGAAATGGTAAAAATGAGTTGTTAGCTTCTATTTATAGATGTTTTTGGCCCCTTTTGCCACTTTTTTGACCCCCTTTGTCATTTTTTCTGGCTTGGAAATCATTTAATTACGTTCCTGAGTTTCTTATTGGATGTTACAATACACTTTTTCTTTTTGTTTGGTAACTTTCTGGGAGATGGGTCACTTTAAAGGTCCTTTGGTAAAAGTCAGTTTTCCAACTTTTTTCATATAAGTTAGGATTTCACCTCCACTTTCTGCATCTTGTTGTATTTTTCACTTTTTCATAGGATCGATCCCACCAAAGTGTGACACAGAACTGTCATTGCTTCTTAATAAGTGTAGTAACTAGGTGGTAGAGCCTACCTTTAAATGGATTCCCTAGATATATCCTTGTTGCATTTTGGCGTCCATGCTGTCTATAATGAGTATAGGCTCAGGATTCCTTGTTAGTCCTATCATTATTACGATTTTGAGACTCATTCGTTTGACGCACCATCATTTTTGGCCTCACCCTTAGGAATCCCAAAAATGAGAACGCTTTGTTGT
Organism: Picea mariana; assembly: GCA_032191745.1. NCBI lineage: Eukaryota > Viridiplantae > Streptophyta > Pinopsida > Pinales > Pinaceae > Picea > Picea mariana. Next base: position 80,375 of record JASDQU010374427.1, on the reverse strand, counting down.
CTTTCAAGGTCACTTTTAAATCCAAAAGAAACATCCAATGAGACTACATTTATGATTTTTGATCTTGTCTAGATTAATTGAGAAAAGTAAACTCATGGAGTCTTCTTTAAGCACTTTTCAGACTCTCTAAACATGAAAATATTGTCAAGCGGTCTTGTTTCCCTTCAGGCTCACCAAACTCAAATCTGAAGGAACGTCTGTCTGGTGGTAGTTCACCCCTTTTTTGGTCTGGATGGTCAATTGTATGAATAAAGGTATACTCTAGGAACCTCAGTTTGCTAGAAGAGTATTCTTAGGTATAAGTTTAACCCTTTTTTGGGATTGAGGGACTAAATTTACAAAAAAGGAACATTCTCCTTGGTTTTGGTTTATCACCTTTTTCGGGCCACAGAGATTACTTACGAAAAAGGAACCGCCACAGAGTCCATAGTTAAGCTCTTTTCAAACTCCCTAAAATTGAAAATATCGTCGAGTGACCTTGATCCTTCACACTCGTTAAATTGGTCTAGAAGAACATCTACTGGCATGAGTTTACCCCTTTTTTCGGCCTATAGATTATGGAGGAAAAAGGTATGCCTTGGGAGATTTGTCTCGCTGGGAGAGTTCTCCTCAGTCACTTTTGTTGAAGGAAAATCTCCCTGCGGACAGGTAGATCTTCTCAAAGAGCTAGACTCTTAACTCTAAGACAGAAAACGCTTAACGTGGACACTGACTTCCTTTCAGATCTATACAAACTAATGCATGAGGAGGAAGGAGAAAAGAAGTACCTTTTACTGGTGTTTGTCCCTGAACGCTCTAAGTTGAGCTCCAATCTTTCGCTCCTCGATAAGACCTGTAGACAAACAAAGTACGACCACTTCCTACTTTATCAAGATTAGTTCGAAATAGGTCTATCTAATAAAGAGACAAATCCATGTGAGATTGAACATGAATTAGAAAGAAACAGGCCAAGAAAATTATATTAATGAGGACAAAACATTACTTACAGCTGTAGATTGATTGCAACAGTTTCGTCAAGTCCTCCTTGTCTACCCATTGCTCAAAAGATCCACGATCTGAATGATGATAGCTTCACTGATTTCTCCCTATGAGATCATAGGTCTCTTGCCTCCAAAATATCTCTGTTCTAGCACCACTTATAAGATCATAAGTTTGGTGTGATTCTCCCTTTCCAGTCCTCTTTCACCATTAGAAAGCTTGCTTATATATCCTTGGAGAGGCTCAACAACTTGAGATATCGTTGGGGAAGGTGAGGATTTTCCTCCTTCAGTTGAGGATCTACCCTAAGATCATGGCTGGATTAGGGATTAGAGCTCAACTTCCTTCTAAGAATGAAAAGATCCTTCCCCCATTCATCTCAACAACTCAACTGTTGCCTAAAATAGGTAGCACTCCCTCAAAAGGGCACTCAGAGTGCTATAACGCTCCCTAGTAGGTTCTAGGGGAGTGCCAGCGCTCCTGAGGGTAGGATCACTCCTGTAGAAGGTCCAAAGAGCTATATAACTCTCCCAGATAGTGTAAGGGGGAGCGCTAGCACTCCCAGAAGAGGTATAGGGGAGCGCTTCCCTCCAAAAACTCATTTTTTGAGGTGCTTTCAGATGGAAAAAGTTTTGTAAGATTGCTGACTCATTTCTCCTCTTCCAAATCAATTGTTTGAGGTGTTTCAAGTGTCCTTCTCATGTCGTTATAGGCACGACATAGGCATCATGGCAGTATTCTTTCTTTAACACTTGTGACACTTGTGAGCAAAAAGTGACACTTGCGAACCTTGTAATGACGACACTTGCGACACTGTCAAAGTGAGTATTTTTTATTTGTAATAGATTGCCCCCCAAAGTATGAAGTTAGAAGATGAGAAATGATAACTGAAATGATTTGTAGACTTTAAAGCAAGGGTATAGACTCGGAGAACCTGACAGAAGCTGCACACAAACATCCAACAAATATTATGACATGCTCCAAACCCAAGGCAGGCATAGCTATGCTTGGGTGATCAAGACTTGCAAGATATGGCCGCCATAAAATACACTGCAGATCCATAATTGTATTGATAAAAAGTTATAGCCACCAAGGATACAGTGTGGATCTATACTCTGATGACCTGAACTGATCGTAGCCATGAAGAATACACAGTGGATCTACGAGATGACAAGACATAGCCACGACCAATACAAAGTGGATCTATGTAACAGTATATGTGTCATTGTTCAAGAGAAACTCCTTTGCAACCTAGAAAAAGTACATATCAAAGTGATCGCTCAACCCAGGGTCTTCTTACCGATCTCGATGTAGTATGAATCTAACCATGTGAATAGATGTCCTGATGTCGAACATGGCAGAAACCACTTGATTACCAGTCAATGATGTAAACCATTAACAAGCGCGAGGGAGATCACCATTAATGTCAATGATTCCCAAGGTATTCTAATACATTCCAACGAATGTGAATGGATGAGCTGGATTCGAACATCCATGGAATCATCTGATCAGAGGTCAATGATGTAAACCTGTTGTCAGATGTGAGGAAACCTGCCATTGAGGCATGCAGGTCCCAAAGTACTAATTGGTTTCTAAGTCTAATTCCTGGATAATGTGTTGAATTCGACAGGAATAGGCTCGTCGAAGGAGGGCCTTGATGTATCCCCCATCAATGACACGAAACAGACATAGAGATGTAATTGGCAGATCAAATGAACATGGACTGACATAGGTATTGAGACAAGATATTTGTGATGGCTGACTCTCAAGGTGGATACTTCCCTTGAACACTGAGGTACAACAGCAGAATCATGACATGGACCAACACTTGATGATGTAGTGGATGCTGTGACTTACGTCAGGTGACCCAATGGAGTGAAATAAACTCAAAGGATTGGCTCAGTGCAGAGGTTCAGCGGATTAAAATGCGTGCAAAAGACAAAGTGTTGTGTTCAAGGGTGACTCTAAGAATTGCTTGGTAATGTTTTCAAGAGACTCCTTGGCTTGCTTCTTTCAATTTTTCCCCCATCCAGATAGACGAGTACCTCTTTTTAATTTAACGAGATCGAGGAGGATAACACATGCTCGATAAAACTCACCTTCGGTAAGTTCCTCTTCCTTTGTTTAACGAACTGGAAGAAGTAAGGGTTCGATCCCATATGGGCATGTCGATGTTTTTTTTAGCGAGTCCAAAGACAGAAAACTCGAAGCTTTTTCATGATTATAGAGTTTGGAAAAACACTTAAAAGAGAACTCTCTCAGTTCCTTTTTTGTAAATTAGTCTGACGAGACCGAAAAAGCGATAAACTATCGCTCAACAGACATTTTCTTCAAACACTTTAACGAGCATGAAGAGAACAAGGTCGCTTGGTAATATTTTCATTTTTAGAGAGTCTGAAAAGAACTTAAAGGTGACTCCAATGTTGTCCTTTTTCGTAATGTTAGTCTCACAAGGCTGAAAAAGAGATAAATTATCACTCGAAAGACACCCTTTAAAACTGTTTAACGAGCGGGAAAGAAAGCAAGATCACTCGACAATCTTTTCATGTTTAGAGAGTCTGAAAAGAGATTAAAGGAGACTCCAGGGGGTTCCTTTTTTGTGTATCCATAGAGGTTTGAAAAAGAGATAAAAGTCTACCTGGTTGCATTCTCATGTATTTACGAGCACGAGAAAGAACAAAGACTAAGATCGGTATGCCCCCAGCTTAAAATCTAGTGGCTTAACTCCAGAAAGATCATCAAAGGCTGGAGACATGCCCTCCAAGCTTTGATTCATTCACCGCTTTGAGGTCGTCGCCAATTTCTCTAGTAAATGAGAAAAAGGGGAAGGGTGGATGAAAAGAAGGTTCAAGAGAGATGACTGTTTCATTTTTTAACGAGATTGACACAGGAAAATAACTATGCTCAAGGCCTCTGTTTCATTTTTTAATGAGCTTGCCACAGAGAAGAGAAACTATGCTTGGTTTTGTCTGGATCAGGGCTTCCAAGAGGATAACGCTCTGGAAGGATGCCATGGCAAGGGATAAAACGTGGTCATGGCCTCCAGGAGATCTTCGCTGGATGGAAGATAATCACTCGAGAAGGAACACATGTTGAGGGTTGCAATAGGAGTAAGGAGATCAGGCTCCAATAATCCTACCAAAGAGATCACCATGTCAACTACCGGAACCAAATCATCGAAAGTTGAAAGCATTGAAAATGATGAAAAATCAACACTAGGATGGGAGACAGATGGTATAGCTGCCTGCATTTCCTCGCGAGGGGGAAGAAAAGAGGATTGGTGACAGTTGTTATCCCAAGGTAAATTGTCAATACGAAACATTTCTGAAATAGATTCATCCGAAGGAAAAGTTGGGGAAATGTAGTCGATCACAGATGACAAAGAACTCAACCATGATTGCATCGAGGAAATGTCAGGTGCCAATAGATGTTGGTCATATGACGAGGGAGAAGTGGATTGGGTAGAAATGTTTGACGTTTTTGCTGGACCAAGTGGCATGGTGTCACTTAGTGCATCGAATTCCAAAGGACAAGGTACAATCCAAGGGTTGGATGATTCCAAAGATTGATACGCTGCAGTCGAAATCATATCAACGCTGGAAATATGATGTGTAGTCGGTGGAAGTGGTGTAGGGAAGGTACCCATGAGGCTAGAATCTTTCAGCAAGACAACACCAACTCTTTCATACGTGATCTTGTGGTCTCCCAAGAAAGGAATATTGTTGGTAGCGGGAATGCGAGCATCGGTCGTGTAGAAATCCAACTGATCAATAGTGACAATTTTGCCTTGGTGAGGAAATTGTACACATCGAAAGACCGACGAGGCAATGACAATCATAGCATAAAACCAACTTCTTCCAAGTAACAAATTGTAATCGAGGGGAGCATCGACCACCTCGACATCAAAAGTAACATTTTTGCCACCCAATTGGATGGGCAGAGATTGTAAAAGCCCATGGGGATGACAACCTCACTCATCATAGGTGCGTAACATCATTGGGGACTTGTTGAGTGCTGGTGATTTTATACCCTTCCAACACGCTAAAGACATGACACAAGTTGAGGCTCCCTCATCCAGAATAGTTCGACGGATTTGTTGATTGTGAACAACAACATCAACTTGGAAAGCAAGTTGGTGGGAGAGTCGAGACGCATAATTATCCAGGTTAAAGATGATCTGATTAGATGACTTAGGATCAACAGTGCCAAGAGTGGTCAAGAGCGTTCTACGCTGACTGGGGCAGTGCTGTAGAACTTCTAACGTAGACATAGCAAACGATGCTTGAGCCAAATCTTCAACAATGTTGTAGTTCTGGGTAGCACGTGAACTAGGATTAAAGGTATCTTTGCGGATAGTTCTCTTAGGAGGGCGTAAGATAGAGTTGAATGTGGGTTTATCAATCTGAAGTGGTCCAGACGGAGGATTCACCGATGGAAGACTAACAGAGGATGATGATGGATCCGGTAAAGTGCCAACACCATTAGTGTCTTTTCCTTTTTCTGGGTTACCTGGTGTGTCGTATGTCTTAGAGAGAGTGGTCAAATTAATCCCATTAAACATATAAATATGTGCACTTGACGAGGCTTCATCATTAGGATCGCTAGAACTGCCCCCAAGAGAGGGGGTTTGAGCAACCATGGATTGTTGCTGTGGAAAAGGCTGAGTAAGCACAATGGGTTGTGACTTCCGTTGGAACATTTTGGCCACTTCATTGCGAAGTGGACAATCTTGAGTGTAGTGATCGTCACCACAAATGATAAACGGGAATTTCAATTTCCATTGTGGTTACTTTTCGGTAGCAGGTGTTTGATTCTTGGGTTGTTCATTATTATTTTTTGATTTATTATTTGTCTTCTTCTTACCTTCGGATTGTTGTGAAGGGGCAGATTGAACTACATTCACCTTAGAGATCTAAGTTTGGGGGGAGGTAGAGGAGGGTGTTGTTGATTTGGATTTGAAGGAACCGATAACACCATCCGCATGAGATGAGGATGATGGCTTAGAAGGATCAGTATTAGCTCAAGAAACATTCGAAGCAAATCATACAAAGTACTAGATTGGAAATAAACCAAGTCTAAGTACTGAGCCCAAGCAATGGCTTGTTCCTCTGTGACCGCACCACCCATAGGGACATCGCGAGCAATTGGGGGTAACAGTGATTTAGTAAACCATTCCGCCAAGAGCATGTCAGGAATGACTGCCTTGATCATCATTCGTCGTCACCTCCACTCATGAATATGGTCAGAGATATGCACAGAGTTAGTTTGACGAAGGGAAGTCAAGACTTCAGTACCTGTCTCATAGTGAATAGGCAGTTGAAAGTGCATGAGGAAAGACATGGCAAGGGAATTTAAGTCATTAAAAGAAGCATGTTGCCGAACTGGTAAGTGTCCGCTGGAAAAGACGCAAATGTACAGAATCATCCATAAGGGAGTTTGATGAACACCACAAATGGAAATTCATCACATGGTTGTTTGGATCTTCACTAGGGTTTCCGTAAAATTTTTGAATATCAGAAGGAAGCTTAGCTGGAATGACTGGCCAAACCAGTGAATGAGAAATAGGATCATTAGTTAACTGAGACAAGTCTAGGAGATCCAGAGTCGCGAGGAAAGGTAGCTGTCGGTTAATGTGCGAATGATACTGGTGTGGCATAGGAATACTAGTAGGACCATAGACTGGGTTAGATGGATAGTTGTAACCAGGAGGTCCTCCTACATACAGTTGTTGCTGGTCAGGATAAGTAGGATTCGATGGTGCATGAGAAATATGGGCATAACCTGGTGGGTTTTGAACATTATAGGCCGGGTGATTGATTTTCCCATGAGGAGGATAAACATTTTTGCCTTGAGAATGGTAAGGGGTATATCCCAGAGGCGGATACACATGAGGCCCATGAGGAGGATAGGACTATGGTCCCGGAGAACTCTAGGTGGTGTTTTGGATAGCACCCGGATAAGATTGCCCGTAAGATGTACTGGGATGGACAGGATTGGATACTCCTCCTAGTGGGTTATTATACAAGTGCCCCCCAATGTGGGGTTGAGTAAAAGTGCCTCTTGAAGATACTCCCCAAGATTGTGAAGGGTTTCCAGCAAACGAGGGTTGCCCCCTTGCTAGCGGTGGATTTACGACCGTGGTGTGACTGGCAAACGGAGGTTTCCCTCTAGGAGGAGTATGAAAAGGGGTTGTCCCCCGGGAGGGGCAGGCTCACCATGGAAAGGTAGTCCTCTAGGAGGGAAAGATATGTTGGATGGTGGTTTCCCTCCAACCGGTTGTGTTTGGCTAACAGGGGTCTGCATTCTCAGGTGAGAAGATGTCCTAGCAGGATCATGTGGAACATGCGTAGCTGTAGAGTAGAGACTTGTAGAAACATGGGTAGAGATTGAAGTGCTTTGGGGAAGAGTAGAGGTGATGAGTCCAACATTAGGATGGACTTGTGATGGTGTAGCAGTAGAGTGAATAACCTGATCGACTGGGTGATTCATGGTTTGACCGGATGGTCCTGTTTCACTAGGAGGGTCATGAGAATGAAAAGGTTGTTGAATAGATTCGAAATGTTCATAAATATCGCGTCCCGATGAAGTCCTCCATACAGAATGAGCAGGTGTGGGATTAGTTTCTATTGTAGTGCTAGGACGAACAGGAGTCCTATACTCATCACCAAAGAGTGGTTCCGTGGATCCCATATATGTCTCGGTAAAGATTCTCTCCGATAATCGTGGGACTTATTCATCTATGACATTCCCAAGGGAGTCTAAATGAACCAAAAGTGGTTCGAGAGGAGTTACCGACACAGGTGTGGTGGGATTTTCAACCATGCCCAAAGTGTCTTCTGGGTTATCTAATGGGGGAGCAATAGCACTTCCGACGTAAGATGGATTTTCTACCTCTCTATGGTAGTTGTCTTCTGGAGGGTTAGAAGGTAAGGGTTGATATCCTTTTGGAGGCAGCCCTTGCATCCTACGTGATCAGCGAAGACCTTTATCATCTACGGGCTGAATTGTGGAGAATAACAGATCACACTGAAAATATAGGGCCAACTAACAAAAAGAAATAGCATGCGCTAAGAAATCTAGGAATCAACCAAGCAGACAAAACTTCTCTCGATGACCGTACTAGTTGGTGATGAAATCCAACGTCGTGTGATCAAGTCGAGAAGGGGCTAGGATATGGTGGAATAGTTACAATGGCGACCTGCTTAACGGACCTATGCCTTGGTGCAAGATTCCATGTAGTAATTGTGGATTTACCATCCAAGGAGCCCGAGTGAGTTTGACCAATGTCTATTCCAGGTACAGTGAGACTTCCCTTCACCGTCACCTTGTGTAAGTACCTAAAGATTATGGAAACTAAAGATACCAATTCACAGTGAGTCCCTGGGTGGGTACAGTTGACAGTCCGATCTAGAACGTATGGGGAGGATAACAAGTCCGAAATCAAACCTAAAGGCTCCCACACATAATCGTGGGTATACCTCCAAGTGACCCCCAATATACGATCCGACCACTACAAACAGTTGAACCACGGAGGGATAG
>JASDQU010374427.1:29578-71631 GCA_032191745.1 Picea mariana | reverse complement strand
ACAAAAATGTTCTAGATAATTTTTAATTAGCATTCATTTTATAGCTGTTCTTTACTCAAAGGGTGCATGAAAGTGAAACTAATGGAATGATGACTCAATGCCCAAAAAGATGCATATAATATGATAAACAATCATTTCTTTTAGATGAACGCCTATTTAAGGGAAAGAGAAGGAGTCGTTTTCACTTTCAAACACTAATATGCAAAGTCCTCAAACAATTGGTTCTCAATCGAATCTAATGCAATGCTAAAACATTTTCAAAAACACCTTATAATATGCAAATCAAGCACTAAAATGTATCTTTTCATTTTGTATGCGAATGATGATTGATTCAATGCAAAAACTTCTCCTATCAACTACCTTTTCAGATCAAGGAGATTCATACAAGCAGGATCAGATTTCGCACACACAACACACACCCTCTTGCTATGATTGAAGCAAGAAGCAAATAGAAAACACAAATAATAAAGAAAAATCAAACAATTCACACCAAAATAAGGTGTTCAAAGAACAATGACCTTCAAAAACCAAGTGAGAAGAGTCGCAGACTTCAGATGTCCTTCACTGGAGTTCTTGCTCAGTCAGATAGGAGAGGAAAAAGGCAGCGGATCGATTTCAAGCTCTCAACAACAAAAACTCAAAAAGAATGAAGAAGGGCATAAAATCTGAGCAAAAATATGTTTACTTCTCAATATGAAGCATGTCAAAGGTCAAAGGAAGAATCATTGAATCATGAAGCAGCTTCTGGACCTCCAAAAAATGCAATTTTTGAAGAGATTTTGGGCAAAAAGGGGCTGGCGCTCTGGTATAAGGGCCACCAGAATGTTATAAATCTCGTTCTAACACTTCCAGGGAGTGCTGGCACTCTGCTAACTTGGGCAGGGGGGCGCCAGGCTCAGAAAACTCACAAAAAGTCCAAAAAACCCAAAATTTCAATGGAATTTTGTAATCAAGCTGAGTGTGATGGAGTGAAGAGTCAATCAACAAATGCAATCAGATGTAAAGGGGTGAACAAGGCCTAAGAAAAAAAAAGGTAAGACAAGGTATATGAGGAAAGACAAAACTAATAAAGTTCTGATTCGATCCCGAGTGGAGTCGCCAGTTTCTGTTGAAGGAAAATCTCCCTGCGGACAGGTAGATCTCCTCAAAGAGCTAGACTCTTAACTCTAAGACAGAAAATGCTTAACATGGACACTGAATTCCTTTCAAATCTATACAAACTAATGCATGAGGATGAAGGAAAAAATAAGTACCTTTTACCAATGTTTGTCCCTGCACACTTCGAGTTGAGCTCCAATCTTTCGCTCCTCGATAAGCCCTATAGACAACAAAGTACGACCACTTCCTACTCTATCAAGATTAGTCCGAAATAGGTCTATCTACTAAAGAGACAAATCCATGTGAGATTGAACATGAATTAGAAAGAAACAAGCCAAGCAAATTATATTAATGAGTACAAAACATTACTTACAGCCGTAGATTGATTGCATTAGTTTCGTCAAGTCCTCCTTGTCTACCCCTTGCTCAAAAGATCCATGATCCGAATGATGATAGCTTCACTGATTTCTCCCTATGAGATCATAGGTATCTTGCCTCTAAAATATCTCTGTTCCAACACCACTTATAAGATCATAATTTTGGTGTGATTCTCCCTTTCCAGTCCTATTTCACCATTAGAAAGCTTTCTTATATAGCCTTGGAGAGGCTCAACAACCTGAGATATCCTTGGGGAAGGTGAGGATTTCCTCCTTCAGTTGAGGATCTGCCCTAAGATCATGGCTGGACTAGGGATTCGAGCTCATCTGCCTTCTAAGAATGAAAAGATCCTTCCCCCATTCATCTCAACAACTCAACTGTTGCCTAAAATAGGTAGCGCTCCCTCAAAAGGGCACTCAGAGCGCTATAGCGCTCCCTAGTAGGTTTTAGAGGAGCGCCAGCGCTCCTAAGGGTAGGAGAACTCCTGTAGAAGGGCCAAAGAGCTTTATAACACTCCCAGACAGTGTAAGGGGGAGCGACAACACTCCCAGAAGAGGTATAGGGGAGCGCTCCCCTCCAAAAACTCAATTTTTTAGGTGCTTTCAGATGGCAAAAGGTTTGTAAGCCTGCTGACTCATTTCTCCTCTTCCAAATCAAATGTTTGAGGTGTTTCAAGTGTCCTTCTCATGTCGTTATAGGTATGACATAGGCATCATGGTAGTATGCTTTCTTTAACACTTGTGACACTTGTGAGAAAAAAGAGACACTTGCGAACCTTGTAATGACAACAGTTGCGACACTATCAAAGTGAGTATTTTTGTTGTGTAACAACTTTTATACTTTTTCGAGCTAAGGGGACTAAATTCAGAAAAAAGGCAGTGAGTCCATAGTTAAGCTCTTTTCAGAATCCTTAAAATTGAAAATATTACCGAGTAGACTATCTACGAAAAAGGTACTCCTTGGAGTCTTATTTTACATTTTTTCAGACTCTCTAAACGTGAAAAAACTATCTAGCTTACCTTCTCTGGGCTCGTTAAAAATTACATTGAAGGGGGTTTCATTGTGTCTTTCTAATCACATTTTCATCTCTACGTATTTGGCCTAATTTCATCTCCATGTTGCTCTCAACTGAACCTTTGAAGAATTCCTTATATGCAAGCCTTGTAGCACTTTGCCTCTGTAACTTGACAACTTGACCTATGAAGGATTTTTCCCCGAGTGTCTTTTTCCTCCACATGTCTCCTTTCTCTGAGAATTAGTGCGTTCCTTGCACATGGAACTAGTATTCTTTCTCGAGACACTCATTCCTCATTTGTAACGTAGCATTCTTTTATTCTTTTTCAAGCTCGTTAAAAAAAATTTGAAAAAGACAAAAAAATTTAAAAAATACCCAAAAAGAGGGGACGAGAAATATATATTCATTTTTGGAAACACAATGAGTCACCCTTGGACAAAGCACATCCTTCCATTTGTTCGTCAAGAATTGGGATCTAGTATGACCTTAGGAAGCTGGTCTCGCTACATAGAGATCTGTCCTCCTCCATTTTGTTACTCTTCCAAACACATGGAGAGTTTGTGTTGCCTCTTGCATCATGAACTTATGTCAATGTCATGTTGCCCGAGTCTGATCATCTTTTGTGCTTTCATCCAAGGGAAGTTTCACCCAACCTAAGTCAGACTTTCTGTAGTTTGTCTCTTGACCTCATGAGTCTAGCATCCCGAAAGTCCAGTCAAGTCCTGATTCAAAATCAACGAAGTTCCCTGCTTGATCACCGAGATCCTCTTGTCTTTTCCTAACAAGCCTTTGAAGACCTCAGGGTAGTGAGTTATACACTCCCATTATACTCCTGCCTGAGTTTTGAAGATCTTGAAGTTGTTTCTTGAACTATGAAGACCTCATCTCTAGCCATCGGGCATTATTGGCTTCTTGAAGATGGATACTATACTTGTATATATTTTATTTTGAGATGTAGATCCGTTGTGTATTTCTCGCGGATACACTTTATATAGTTATATGACATAGATTTGCAGTGTATTTTATTGGTAGCCATGATTTATTTCATCTCGAGCATGGGTATGCCCACCTCAGAGAGACAATTGCTATTTTGTAGATGGCACCTCCCGAACTCTGGTTCCGGGATCACTTGTTTTCGTACATTGGTGAAGATTTTGTAATGTATTTCAGCCATCATATGCTCTTCTTACCTCACACATTAGGGGGCATATGTTATAACCCTAAATTTCTCTACACATTCATACATGGCCCTGAACCTCTTACTTACATTTTTTTCCAAAGCACTGCTGAGTTTCTCCTCTTAAAAAACCAATTTTTTGAAGATGTACGTGCCCTGCACCATTACTTCCCATGCACACATGCTTGCTTCACCACTACAACTTGTGTACATATGCATTTTGCACCATTACAACTTGCATGTACTTGCAAAAGTTGCAAAAAATAAAAAGTTGCAAGGAATTCATTGAGATTATGAGCTATTGGGTGGTCTCCATACTAATCCACTGGCCATAGCCCATCACCCAACCAAATAACCATCCTTTTTCCATATAAAAGGAGGTGTTGGGGTCTCATTTTACAACTACACATAAGAATAGTGAAACTCTGCCCATTTTCACTTCCCCTCCTTGCCCAAATTATTGCATCCCTTTTGTGAGAATTGCCTCAACATTCCCTCATTAGCCCCTTCTTCCTCCATCATAACCCACTCACTTCCCAAGAAGAGATCAAAAGGTTGAGAGGAGAAGCCATACAAAGGTGCACTTGGAGCTTGTTGAAGAGGATCCCATACCAGGTTCACGGATGGTAGCAGGCTTTGATTGTAAAGGTATAATAATTGAGTTATGACACAAACCCCCCTTCTCTCCAAAGGTCTTATTGACCTCACATTCTTGGATCATTAATTTCACTGAGTCGGAGTGACTCCTTGGGTCCCTGCGGGCACCCGTAATTGCTTTACCCACATGCATAGGTCTCTTCCACAAGTGACCACAACCATGATCATGGGTATATCTCTTCATGGTTCGAACTTTGACAATATCCCAAATCCTCCTCTTAGCTTCTTCTGAAACACCCTCCTCCGAGATTCCAAACTCTCACCACACGTCTCCTCAGATTTGCTGAACCCATAAGGGTTCAAACTTCATGACTTTGCGAAACTCCAGAATTTTTCCCTACAACCTCTGGTCTTCCAATTCCCGAACTCCCTAATCTATTGCCACATGCTCTCCCATGGTCAATGGCCGATATTGAATTGTGACTTTGGACTTCACAACTCTGCTTTGTCAAATTTTCAACTTGCTGAACCTCTAAGGTACTGAAATACTTCATGATTTTCTTCTTTGCAACTTCACCAGATCCGATGGTCTGGGATCATTCGCCTCTCTTTGAGGAAGAATATTTCCCACTGGATTTGATGAGAAGTTCAAGGACTCCTTTCCTTGAATATTTCCGTCGCTCTCCCTCTTGATCTTTCCTTCTTCGATTTTCCTTTATTCCTCTAAACAATCTCTTCGACACTTAGTCGAGAACTCGATCTGTGCACACCTTGCAACAGATTCCTCTCCACACTTCAACTTTTGTGGATGAATTCACACTTCTTATGAATGCTCTCCAACCACCTCTATCTCTCGTGACTAAATCACGGTATCCTTCCTGAGCTTTCAAGTCTAAAAACTCTATCATGCACTCCTTGCGGACGTTGATGCACTCCTTGCATACGTAGAAGTTCCACTATCTCTTTTGAGCCTTCGAGTCGAAACAGACTCAGTCACACACTCCTTGCGGACACTATGCACACCTTGCACTCGCTCAGTAAAGAGAAACAATTAGAATTCATCTACTCCTCACAATGACTCATACATTCAACAAAGCAAATGCAGTCATGGATTCAAGAGAAGAAATAACAGAGAATTGAACAATAACAAATATTCTACCATTCATTCAGATAGACACATAACCAAACACATTTGGGACAATATTCCTCTAATATATTTATCCAAATGAAACTTGTTACATACATACAATGTTCTTCACTACTCCTTAACCTATAAATGATAGATTTAGATGTTGCTCAGTTTTCCTTTCTCCAGAACAACTATGATAATTAATAACAATTATCAACAAGCTCTACTTAAAATATTACAAAGATTTATACAAAGGGACTCTTTTGAGTTCTTCCCTCCAACTACTCTATGCTATCTTAATGAAATTGATTTCTATCAACTACTTAGCACTTATTACAATAAATATCGAGTCAGACAGATAAGAGCTCAAGCTCCAAATCTTTACTATGATCCGATTCATTAAAGCAAAATAAATTCCCCCATCAACCTTACATGATGGCTCAGCCTCCGATAATTTAAGACATTCATGGCTTAAAAGGTTTGTCAAATATCACATTAATACATTGATCATTTGAAATTCAAAATATTTTCAAAATGTGCACTAGTGCACCCAACTGTTTTCCACGCTTGTGCTTTGCTAGTGATGCTCCTGCATCATACTCCCTTGGTTGAAAAATTGATGGACTCTTTTCCATGAGATCCTACACTGATATTCGATGCTTTTGGATCTCCGTTTCACCAACCCAACTAACATCTTCTGCTGGTCATCCTTTCCACTTTACCAAGTATTCAAAATACGTCTTCCTTCTGGTCTTCTTACCAACTTGTCGATCTATGATCTTTTCCATCTGCAACTTCTCTTCTACAGTCATCTATTTTTCCCGCAGGATATTTCTTTGATATTCAAATCTTTCAAATCCATCTTCCCTGTATGGATACAGGTCTGCAATATTGAATATGGGCAATATACCCACATCTCCTGGAAGCTCTAACTCATAAGCATTTTCACCAAATCTCTTCAAGATTTTACATGGCCCTATCTTTTTCAATTTCAACTTATTGTATGTTTCCCTGGGGAATATTTCCTTTCTTATATGTGCTAGAAATTGATCCCCAAATTCAAATTCAAGATTTCTCCTGTGTTGATCATCTCTGCGTTTCTACTCACTGCTGCTCTTCTTCAACTGCTCCTTGATTTGATTGTGAAGTTCCTACATCTCTACAATGAAATATTCAGTTGCCGTGCTTCTAAACTCACTTTTCTTCAAATATCTTAAATTTGAAACTCACCTCGGATTCATCCCATACACAATTTGAAATTGTCTTTTCCCAGTGCTCCTGTTCATTGATTCATTATATGCAAACTCGACTTGCGCTAGAATTTGATCCCATTGACTATGGTGTTCAGTGACCAAACCCCTCAACAAATCTTTTAGGATTCTATTCACCACTTCGGTCTATCCGTCTATCTATGGATGATATGTAGAACTAAAAGACATCTTTGTCCCCAACTTCTTCCACAACGTTCTCTAGAAATGACCAACAAATTTGGTATCCCTATCTGAAACTATGCTCCTGGGAAATCCATGGAGTCTCACAACTTGTTTGAAAAACAAGTTTGCAACATGTGTTGCATCACTAGTCTTTTGAGATGGGATAAATTGTGCGATATTCAAAAATCTGTCCACCACCACAAATATGGAATCACTTCCTCTTTGTGTCCTTGGAAACCCCAACACAAAATCCATGCTTATTTCATCCCAAGGCCTCTATGGAATAGGCAATGGATGATACAACCCAGTGTTGTGTTTCTTCCCTTTGGCATACTGACAAATCTTACAATTGTTCAGAAATATCTTCACCTCTGCTCTCATACCTGGCCAATAATATGAACTGGCTAATTGGGGAAATGTTTTGCCGTGGCCAAAGTGTACGAATAGAACTCCTCTATGCTTTTCCTTTAGCAAATTCTCCCTCATCAAGAATCTCGGTATGCACAACTGGCATCCTTTGAATAACAAACCATCCTGAATCAGATATTCAGTCCACTGGCTTCTATCTCTGAGCACATGATTCGCACATGCCTCATATGCTTCTCCAAAATATGGATCACTGTGGTACATTTCCTTAAGGTGATCAAACCCCAAGGTCTTGAATTGAAATTCCTGTAGAATCAAAATTCTCCTGCTCAATGCATCAACGACCTTGTTAGAATTTCTATAAATATGTTTAATGACAAAAATGAAATTTTGCATAAACTCTATCCACTTAGCATGTTTTTGGTTTAACTTCTCCTGTCTGGTTATGAATTGCAAAGTGTGATTGTCGCTATACAAAACAAACTCCTTTGATACGAGCTAATGTCTCCATTTCTTCAATGCTTGGATTGTGGCATAGAAATCTTTGTGGTATGTGGAGTACTTTTTTTTTTCTTCATTCAGATTCTCGCTGAAATATGCAACATGTTTATTTTCTTGACTTAAGACCGTTCCAATTGCAACTCCACTCGCATCCCATCTTACCTAAAATGTTTTTCCGAAATCCAGCAGAACCATAATCGATTGTTCAGTTATCTTCTCTTTCAATATGTTGAAGCTCCTCTCAGCCTATTCTGTCCATTTGAAATAATTGTGTCTTTTCTTCACTGTGTCCATCATCTGAGCACTAATCCAACTAAGATTCCTAATGAACTTCCGATAAAAAATTGCTAACCCATGGAAGCTTCTTACCTCAAAGACCTATTCCAAATCATGATTTACTGAATGCTTTTATTGGTTTATGTTTTGACATTCTAACATCTAACCCTAATCTGTATATGGAATAGCATGCTTTTCGTTTCCTGTTTATCAATCTTTGGATGCAAGTCAGCCCTAGGAGGAGATGTGCGGTAAACAAAACTTCCAAGCACGAGGATGTCATGACTAGATGTGGGATTCGAGGTATAGTTATCTAATATCCTTTTTCTTGCTTTCTACATATGAGTTTTGGTATGTTTGGGGTAGTTTAGAGAAATAGTTGACTTTTAGATGGTTAATTGATCTGCCTACATTATGAACCCTGGTGTAGTGATAGGGGTTTTTTTCTCGCTAGCAACCACTTCACCTTTAGCAATGATAGTATTGAATGACATTTCCATCATGAAAAAAATTTGTAACCCCTTGGGGGATTAGGCTCTAGGATCCATAAAGAGATCTTGATATAGAAAAGAAAGCTCCATTAACATCCACACCAATAATACCCTCAAATATTGGGGAAGGGACATTAGTATACTCTCTTAAGGAAGGAGTAGCAAGCAAGTCAAACCAAATATAGAATGATTAGTGGAACCAATAAAGGCCCACGAGCTTGAATCCACCCCTAGCAACTTCGATTCGGGAAAATGTAAAATCCTTAGGAAAACAATTCCAAAATAATTAGTATTTTTTGTGATGATATGTATTTTTTTGTTTATTTCTATGTTAGCAATTTGTTCAGGGCACTTACTTGAAATAATTAAGGAAACAGACTTTTCCCTAATAAAATGCTCCAAATGAAGAATGATACAAATAACTCAAAAGAAAGATAAAATAGAAAATCCGTGATTCTATACTACCTACTTATAATTACTAAATAGTAGGACCCTACACCCTAAATTAAAGCCCAACCAAATAATACTTAATAGTGATAATTATAATGTAATATTTTGAGATGGTGTGATTAGTACATAACATGCCTCATTTCCCCCTCAATTTCTTTATCCTTATAGTATTAAAGGTTTAGTGAGATGAAAATTAACACCTTAGATTTCATTGTAGTACTTGTCATTAGATGACGTTCCATTTGATTTTGGATTTTGTGATGCTTTGATGGTGGATTTTGTGATGCTTTGATGGTGCAATGGAATGGATGGGTAGTCAATATAGGATATCCTATTTCATTTAATTATTGAGGAAAATAAGATGTATCACTATTGGGATCCCCATGGATTTAGTGTGGTATCTATATATAATAATAATTAATATTTCTTTTTCAAGGAAAACTTCGCAAGGAAACCCTTAGGCACTTCTTTGCATTTCATGAATTGTACCTAGGGTAAATATATTGGTGTTGATTATGGAACCTGACCCAATATTGAAATTGAGTGAGGCACATAATATAAGCATCTGTCCGAAGGAGCCTCGAGAAATTTTGCATGAGGCTTAAAGCACTCAATCACTCGAGATATCCCACTAGGTTTTTTTGACTTAAAATATCTCATGATGTGTTTATATCTTTATGCTCGAGATACATGGATGCACAATGTTGTTATTTATATAACTTTGTGATGCCTTTCCTATTCTTGCATATGTTATCTTGTGGTTTAGGTTGTTTGAATTGTTAGAAAAATAGGATTGTGAAGCAATAAAATAAAATAAATTCGGAAATAAAACACATAAGATACACAATACAATAGAGACACAAATATACGTGGTTCACCCAGTGTGGGCTACATCCACCAGAGAAATTGCCAAGTCTTTCCTTTATTATTATCCAAGAAATGAAGGGATACAACCTACAACATACCCGTTGTAACTTCCTCTTCTTTCTCTCACAGTCTCCTCAGAATACAATATTTTCCATGATACATAGCTACAATACATTTCCCTCATAAAAGAGGGTTTCCTTCTAGGGAAAAAAACCCTAACATAATTTCTACCATTAGATCGGTGACCTTATAATGATCGGTCCATCTTTACTATGAAATTACAATATACATTTACAAGGCAATTTTTCCTTCAGGGGCCTGCTTGCTCTCAGACCCCACAGAGGCGGTAACCCCCCTATGCACTCCTCCGCGTGGAGGATTGTACATTATTTTGGGGTGTAAAGTCTTCATGAGGTATAAACACGGCTGAAAACAAATACCTTTGAATCAAAAAGATAATCAGTCTCCACAAACAAAATGAATATGATGATGATGATGATATAATTTTGTTATGATGATGATATGTATGAGATATTATGGTTATATAATTTGAATATGTTATGGAGTTTTTATGTACAAAATGTGATGCTACTAATTGATATTGCCAAGTTATGACAAGAATAACCATGTACATGATGAAATCTAGTAGGATTTAATTAGAGTGACCTCGAAGGGGTTTAGGGTGATTCCATGAAGGTGTGTCACACATTCTATTGAAATGTGGTATTGAAAAATTGATATTTTACATATCTTTTAAATTGACCTTGAAACTCATATACTCAAAAATTTTGTTGTGCAATAAAAGGTCATTTTTTAGGGAATTGGGTCATATTTCTAACGGTATTTTTTTTTCTAGATTTTTAAACTGGCATTTAATATGTCAAACTTGCTTTTAATTGAATGTTTATCATTTGAAATTTCTGAAAATTTTAACAAGTGACTTTTGCTCATAACAACTATTTAAGTGTTAAATGTATATTTTCAAAAGCAAAATTATATGAGCATGATCTACAAAGTATAGCTTATTCCACATATTTTTCACTTTTCTTTTGAAAAATTGTATTTATATTAATTTTCAAAGCTAACTAGTTAATGTTTGAATAAATTTTTCCCCAAGGAAAACCTAATTGAGAAACCCAAGGGATTCTTTCCCCCACTAATGGATATCTTCCTTAGTAAACAAAAAAGTTACCAACTTAATGAGAACTGTGACCTCAAAACGAGAACGTTGGCCCAAAAGACCCATATTTTTGCATAAAAAACATCAAAATCAACCCCCAAATCAAAAAGTGGTGCTACCAGTAGCACCATTTTTTTAAATGGGGTCAAAATTATAACATTTGTCAAACATGGCCTTCAAAACTCAGAAAATAGCTAAGAAAAACCTTAAAATCAGCACCTAAAAAAAATAGATGTTTTTGATTTTTTTTTTTCAAAATGTTAAAATTTTAGATAATTTGAAATCATATTTTTAGCAGTTGGTACCATTAAAACCAAATCCTCAAAATCAACCATCAAATTGAAAAGTAATGCTACCAATAGCACCCATTCTAAAATTGGGGTATGAAAATGACACATTTTTATAAAGTGGTAAAAGAACTCATCATTACTGTAAACGAAATCATAAAATCAACCCTTAAATGCTTACTTTTAAAATCTTACTATCACTCAAAGCACAAGGTAATACATAATTCCATGAAAATATCACAATATAATTTAAAAATTCAACGTCACTTTTTAATAATTTTTATACTTTTAATTAAAAAAAGTAAACACAAGTTACATTGAATGAAACATAAATTATTTCTCAAAAATATTGTTATATTGTCCATATTCAAAACATATGAGATAAGAAATTTTATTATATTATCCATAATCAAAACATATAATTCATAAAACATAAAAAAAGATTCATAACTTCATGTAAGATCGTATGTAAGTTTAATGGTCATTTCTAGTTACCATACAAACATCATATGGATAAAAAATACATAAAATGTTTCATACACTTATTTAGATTGACTCATGGTTTCTGAAATACCATCAGATTCTACATTATCTTCAGATGAATGATTGGATGAAGATGTATATGATCCATACTCTTCTCTATTGTCGATGAATGCACCATCTGAGGCTACATGCATGCCCAACATTTCAGATGTTAAATGCCTTTTATATCTATGACTAGGTTCAACAGACTCCCATCTTGCATTTATTTCTTGTGGCAACAACCTCTTGATACTCTCTATTTTCTTGGAGCGAAGAGTTCCTCTCTTTTTCAAATTGATGTCATAAACAAGTATGTCAACATCATCTAATTTTAAGAGGTCAGTGTGACGATGAGTTGTATTTTGACCCTTTCTTTTTCTCTTTCTATTGACATGTTTATCAACCACCATCTCTGGCTTGTACACACCACTGAATGGGTGTGTACTTGTTTCATACCATTGCACTTCAATTGCAATAACATCATCATTTTATTTCTCAATCTTTATAACCTTTGCAATCTAGAATGGATAACCAAGTGGATCTTCAGTGGCTAAAACTGCAATCATGCTACCCTCCTTAATATATTGTACCGAACCCCTATAAAGGTATTCCATGGCTTCACATTGTGCACATGACCTTTGCAAACCAATGTACATTTCTCTTTCCTCTACTTGTGTAAACTCAATAACACCTTGAGATTCTTGTTGGACTTCAACAATGTTTGTTTCTTCATATTCATTTGGTGTATTTTGTGGCCAATGAAATGGAGTATTCAACAATGTATCTTCATTTGTTGAGCTTGAAATTATGTCACTTTGACTATTTAAAAAAGACTCCCGCCAAACAGAATAAACAACATCAAAGTATTCATATGTATCCTTAATGGAATTTTTTTTATTTTTTGCAAGCATTTAGAATAATCTACATCTCTATTATACCTATGTGCATTATGGATTTCAGCAACATATTGTAAAAATAATAATTTTGATGAAAATATTGGATGATATGGAATGAACTTCAAAAATGATAAACTTGATGAAGGCCCCCATTCTGTAGTAGTTGAATACTGCTTTCCCCATATAAGTGTTTTCCCATCAATTTTTTTGAAACAAAATTGATGTTGGAAGCTAATGTCATTAAGATTCTCAATACATTTTTCTTCATGATGGGATCACTGAATAAATCTTCACATGTCAACCGTTTCTTCTAATATATGAAAAACAAACTCTGGAATGTAGGCTTCCAACATTTTTCCTCTTCAAAGTTATTGAAAAACGACTGAACATTTGATCAATATGATGATGAGTGTGTCCAACAAGAAGGAAACTCACTTTCACCTTTTGAAATATTCCCATTTCAACAAGCATGCTTAGATATCCAAACACAATTTGATTTTTATTTTCATGACCAGTGTTGTCCAACTGTGGATAGAGAACTTGAGGAAGATTTCCAGACCAGTGAGTGAGCACATGATGAATTATGGTGATGGTCAGATTTGCATCATTATGAATATTTGGAGCTGTGAAGTAAACCCTTGGACACATTTTTCCATTGAAAACCATACAGCCAACCAAGTGAAACTAAATGAAATTCTCTTCCTGTAAATTTTTGGGTGTATGGAAAAAATGTGGTAGAAGTGTTTTCTTCTGGTCCATGCCATCAATTATCATACCTAAATATTTTTTTGGAGCATCATAACACTTATTTCAATGTTTGTACAGCTTTTTCCTTTCACTTAATTGTTGATTATGATGTTTTTGAATTGCTTTGACTATGGAATATACACGACATAAAATGAAAATATTGATCATATGTTTTCATAGTTGATAACTATTCAATTAAAAAAAAAATAATAGTAAATACATACCTCTTTCTGCTCCTTTAGATTTATCTCTTGTTGATTTAAGAGTAGCACATATACTGCAAATCCCCATCCTTGACTTCTTAGGAATACATACATTATTGAATTGTTTCTTCCATATTCTTGTAAATTATGCATATGTAATAAAATTACCATTTCCTTCAACACCTTCAACATATCCTTTGTACAAGTTGTAGATTTCCATCCTTGAGAAATTATCTAGAATATGTATTGTGTCTCTATGTGGCATACACTCTCTATGTTTGGAAAATAAATCACACATCAATGACAATGTAGTGTTTGTCAATGGCCCACTCTCTCTTCCATAATGTACCTTTGAATAAAATGAAGGATCTTTTTCCAACCTTGTCTGGATTCTTGATAAATGAAGATTATCAATTGAGTGAATTTTTTTGAAAGCCTTTCTACAAAGTAAAATATTCCCAATGCGATAATCATATCATGTATTGGTGGATATCATGCACTCTATCAAATATGAATTTTTCATGCTCTTATTCATTGACAAATATGTCTTCCTTTTATTCAAGGCATACATATAGTCCGCGATTTTCGAACAATTATTTTGACAACATTCACTTGAAATCAATTCACTTATGGAAATTGATTTATTGAGAAATTATTTCCTAGACCTTGTATAACTATAATGATTTGGATTGATATAAAAAGGTCTAGTCCTGGTCCTAGACACAATGTTTCTTTGCAATGTCTCCACTATTTCATCATCCTCACTAGAAATATTTTCATTATCACCAGAAGGAATATCAAGCAAACATTGTCAAGAGACTAAACTAGAGAATGTCAATCACCTTGATTTGTTGCAGCTGAATGATTGAGAATATGATATTCATTCCTAGGTCCATCATCTTCATTGATAATATCATTCATGAGAGGAATATCAAAATCACTAGAAACATGATTACCATCATCACCAATGTCAGTGGATATTCCATGAAAATATTCACTTGAAGGAAAATCATCATCACCCATAAGAATGTCAATGCCATTAATATTCTCACTTCGAGAAAATTTTCGATCATTGTCATCGGTACCTTGAAAATCCTCATTTGGAGGAAAATAATCATCAACATTGTGTCCACCATTGACATAATCATCTCCACTACTTTCAAAATCCCCACTTGAGTGAAACTTTTCACCATCCTGCTTAATGCTTTTAAAATCTCCATCAACATCTTGAAAATCCTCACTTGGAGGAAAATCAACATAATTAACATTGTTTCCTTTTAATTTATCACTCGGGAAAGAGTGTCCACCAATGGCATAATCATCTTCACTACTTTGAAAATCCCCACTTGAGGGATATTTTTCATCATCCTCATTACTAGCTTGAAAGTCCTCACTTGGAGGAAAATATTCATTATCCTCATCAGTACCTTGAAAATCCTCACTTGGAGGAAAATCATCATCACCAACATTGCTTCCTTTAAATTCCTCATTCAGGAAAGACTTTCCATCATTTCCATAATCGTCATCATTACTTTTGAAATCCCCACTTTGGGGGAATTATTTATCATCCTCATTCGTGCCTTGGAAATTCTCACTTGGAGAAAAATATTCATTAGTACCTCCAAAATCCTCACTTTGAGGAAATTCATCATCACCAACATTGTTTTTTTTAAATTCCCCACTCAGGAAAGAGTGTCCACCATTTTCATAATCATATTCATTGGGAAATTCTTCATCATATTCATTGGTGCCTTGGAAATCTTCATCGGTACCTTGAAAATCCTCAGTTGGAGGAAAATTTGCATCCCAATCATTTAAATGTTGATCATAATCTCCACTTCGACCTACATTTTGATTATTTTCATTACTATTAAACTCCTGAATAGATTTATCACCATCATATTCCTCCTCTTCATCATCGGTGCCTTCAAAGTCCTCTGATTTAGGACTTTCACGAGGAATATGTTGATAAAATTTCTTGCACTATGATCAAGCTTCTGACTAGCTGAAAAATACGATGCCTCATTTGCATTACAAGATTTCCTATATCATTTCTTAGTCCCAACAGAAGAGGTATGTGAACAATTTGTTGATGTCTCAGAAATAAAATCTTCTTTATCTGACAAATCCATCTCTTCTCTCTAAGAACATAGAATGATACAAATACTCACCCTCCCAATGACATTCTTATAACTTGCAGATGATATTTTCCCTCTAAATCCCCACCCCCAAAAAATTCCCCCCCAAAATATTCCCCAAAATTTCACTCCAAAACATTCCCTCCAAAATTTCCCCCTCAAATTTTTCCCTCCAAAATTTCCCCCCAATTTTTTCCCTATATTATTTTCCCTTAAAAATTAAAAACAATTTTTACTCTTTTATCTCGTTATTTACATGTTAATTACAATATTTATCATGTTTATTTATTTATCCCACATTCATTAAACATAGCAATGATCCATATAATTTTAGGTATATATGTAGACATTATACCAAATTTTTATTTATCCCACATTCATTATACTAACAGTAATTTATATCATCTATGTTATATATACACATTCTTGTTTTGTCTTTTTATATTGTGTGATATCTTGGGAAGTATTCATTAAAGGATTTGGAGAAAGCTACAAGGGAGAAACATCGAGAAGACATCCGAGGAGAATCTATAATTTCAAAGGTTAGTTATTTTTTAAATTCTTACCATTTACCAAAACAACAATTATAAGATCATCTTTGAATCACATAACATTTTTTCATGCGGAAATTAAAAAACCTTAATTTTTTAGATGTTTTCTAATTTTTTCTAAAAAAATCCTAACTTTTTTTAAAAATTGAGACTTTTTTCAAAACATTTTAACAAAATCCTTAAGATTTTTTGAAAAAAAAAAGAAAAAAAAGTCAAATTTAGATACAGTTTTGTAAACAAATTTATCTTTTTTATTGTTTTTTACTTAATTTTTTTTAGTTTTAGTGCATGGTGGTTACTGGGCAATGCCCGGGGCTTGGATGGGGGTGCTGGGGCGATGCTCGACATCACCCCATCCCACACAGACAAGCCTCGGGTGTGCTTGTGCTTTGGTTGTGGGGGCTAGGGCGATGCCCGACATCGCCTTAGCTCAACCAACCCCGTGGATGGCCAGGCTAGGCTAATATCGGGCATTGCCCCAACCCCCCATGCCCATGCCCACGATTTATCCACAGGGCTGGCTGGGCTAGGACGATGTCGAGCATCACCCCAACCCCCCACGACCAAGGCATGGTCCCGACATAATCCTTATAACTCCATGGGTCAAATTTTTTTAAATATGGGTAATTTTTTTTTAAATTTCTTTTAAATTAGTTCTTATATTCAATGTTTTTTTTTAGTTTACTATAATGTAAAATACCTAATTTTATTTTTTTATCTTATAGGAAAAATGGAAAGAAATAGATTATCTATGAATATATCTTGATCACGATCTGGAATAATGACATCCAAAATTGCAACTGGAACCTTCATGAATGCTAGGAAACAAAATGATAGCATATTACCTGAGCTATCAAGGGAAATTAAGAGTGTTAGAGAGTGGAAATATGTGGAAGGTGAAAACAAATTGGAATATTCTTGGTTTGTTAAAGACAAACAAGGTAACAATGGAGATCATATATATTTGTATTGTGCCAAATTAGAACATGTGAAAGGAAATTATCATGCACTTGGCTTGTTACGAGATATATGTTTGGTGCCAGACACATATATTGTTTATGCACTTGTCAAACAAGACATAACTTATATCAAGTTTAGATATTGTTTCAAATTGAGCAATTATAACACAAATGAATGTTTTTCAGAATTATGTTCATCCATCGTTGATGACATTGAGAAAGACAATGCATTTTTTTTTTTTTTGTCGTTTATTATTTTTAGTATCGTGGTAATGTTTTGATTTTATTTAACATGAAAATGTTATATTTTATTTTTACAGAATTTTGTTGAACGAATTTCGCATATGTTGGTGGGGATTTACTCTACAGAGAATAATATCATGGATGTCATCAACGCTTTTCATATTGAAAAGACACAAGAAGGAAGGAAAAAGAAACATCAAGTAACAGAGGTTGAACCTACAAGAGTAGAAAGAGAAGAACATGAAAGAAGAAAGAAAAATCCCCATTGTAGAAATATTTAAAGGGTTACATTTGAAAATGAGGAAACTCCAAATGAACATTTTGTTGAGATTAGTCGCAATGAGGCTATCCCCCCTTCTCGCAAAAATAATAAACAAGATAAACGAAAAAGAGAGATGGTTGATGATGAGTCCACTCCTATTGATTATGAAGAAATCTTTGATTTGGATGAAACACATTTAAATCATAAGAGGAAGAAAATAAATGTTGATGATGTTCAATAAGTCATTGTTAGCTCAAAGTATTATAGTGAAAGTCCTAAAGGTAGCAGAGAAATAAAAAACACCAGGTGCTGATCTAGAGGATGGTATTATGAAAACAACACAAAATGCCATTCGAAATAGAATGAGGACGACAAACTTAGTTGATGATGGCCACAAATTTGAGTTGAATGCGAAACAACTTTATAAACCCATAGAAGGGAAAGAAAAATATCAAATTAGAAAAATGCATCACTTGCATATTCATAATTTGAAAGCATTGATTAGGTACAATCCATATGCACATGTGGTTGACTACCTAGTTCTTGTTGACCCAATGGTATTTCCTACGAGGGAAGAATTTCATGGATCAAAATATTTTGACTAAAAATATTATGTGATTGGAGAAAATCATTCTGTAGAGGATAGAAGAGAATTGATGCAAGAATATCCCAATAATCCTCTTTTTGATATAGTCAAATGCATAATTTATGTGGGTTTAATAGATTCAGAAGCAAAGCTTGTTGGTTGTGGAGCCTGATCATCTTCCTGATGTAGAGGTCTTTTTTTTCAGCCATGTTTATACCCCATGAATACTTTACACCCCAAAAGAATGTACACTCCTCCACATGGGGGAGGGTAGGGGGGTAACCCCCTTGTGGGGTCTGGGGTAAAGCGGGCCCTCAAATAAAAAATTTCCTTGTAAATGTATATTGTAATTTCATAGTAAATCTGGACCATTCATTATAAGGTCGCAGATCTGACGATAGAATTTATGTTAGGGTTTTTTTCCCTAGAAGACAACCCTCTTTTATGAGAGAAATGTATTGCGGCTATGTATCATTGCAAATATTGTATTCTGAGTCAGGAGACTGTGAGATAAAGAAGAGGAAGTTGCAACGGGTGTGCTATAGGTTGCATCCCTTCATTTGCTGGATAATAATAAAGGAAGGACCTGGGACCTGACAATTTCTCTGGTGGACGTAGCCCACACTGGGTGAATCACGTATATCCGTGTCTCTATTGTATTGTGTATATTTTGTGTTTTATTTCCAAAATTGTTTATTTATTGCTCTGTGATCCTATTTTTCTAACAACTAGTATAAGAGCGAAAGGTAACTTGCAGGAAAAGAGGGTTCTTGGTTTGAGTGGGAGAAATGGCGGAATATGGAAAGTTTAGGGTCGATAAATTTAATGACCAAAGCTACTAGTTATGGAATATGCAAATGGAAGATTATTTATATCAGAAGGATCTATTCCTACCATTGGGTGGAATAGAAAAGAAGTCGATGGCCATGAATGATGAAGAATGGGAGGTTCTTGATGGAAATGCACTAAGAACAATACGTCTGAGCCTGACAACGTTGGTGGATTTCAATATTTCGAAAGAAAAGACAACGAAGGAGCTGATGGACGCATTGGCTAAACTGTATGAAAAATCATCGATGTCCAATAAAATATTTCTAATGAAGAGATTATTTAATATGAAGATGTCAGAAGGTGGGTCTGTTGCAAATAATTTAAATGAATTTAATACGGTTACTAATCAACTAAGTTTTGTAAAAGTGGACTTTGATGATGATGTCAGGGCTCTTCTGATCTTGTGCTTATTGCTGGAAAGATGGAACGCCTTTTTCATGGATGTAAGTAACTCTGTCTCTTGTTCAAACACTTTAAAATTTGATGATGTTGTTGGTGTTATACTTAGTGAGGAAATGTGATGGAAAAGCACAGGTGAGACATCAGGTAATGCGTTAAACATGGAGAATAGGGAAAGACAAAAGGATAGAGGAAAGGGCTTAGGGAACCATGGGAATTATAGGAAGGGAAGATCAAAATAAATACTTAGAAATACAGAGTGAAGGAATTGTGGGAAGAAAGGACATCTGAATAAAGACTGCAGAGCTCCAAAGAAACAAAGAGATGGACAATAGGAGAAAAATCAGGAAGCAAATATAACAGGTGATGTGTTACAAGATGATTTGATTCTTTTTGTAGATAATATTTCTGAGTCTTGGGTAATAGATTAAGGGGCTTCATTTCATGCCACACCCCATAGGAAAAGTTTTCTATATTATGTTCAAGGTGATTTTGGACAGGTTCATTTGGGTGATGATGCACCATGCAAAATTGTTGGAATGAGAAAGGTAAAAGTAAAGCAAAGGAATGGAAACCAATGGTTGTTGAAAGAGGTAAGACATGTTCCAGATCTAAGGAAAAATAAAATTTCAATAGGACAACTAGCAAGTGAAGGTGGTATATCCATATTTACAGATAAGGTGTGGAAGGTCACCAAAGGATCACTGGTGATAGAAAAAGGAGAGAAGGTAGGTACATTGTATTTATGTACTAATAATAATGACTCTTCTATCTCTTTAGCTTTTACAGGTGTGTATACAATGCTATGGCATCATAGGCTTGGACACATGAGTGAGAAGGGGATGCAGATACTTCACAAAAGAAATTTGTTGCTAGATCTTAAACAAATTGATTTGGATTTCTGTGAGCATTGTGTTTATGGAAAACATAAGAGAGTCAGATTTATCAGAGTCATAAAAGAAAAGAAGAGTGAAAGGTTAGAGCTTGTGCATACATATGTATGGGGACCAACTCAATTATCATCTCTTGGTGTCTCTTTCTATTATGTTACTTTATTGATGATGCAACTAGAAAAAAATGGGTTTATTGCATTCGACAAAAATATGATAATTTTGATACTTTTAATAAATGGAAATCTTTGGTTGATAATGAGAGAGGAAAAAGGTTGAAGTGTATTAGATCAAAAAATGGAGGTGAATATTGCAGCAAGGAGTTTGATGATTACTGTTCATACCATGGGATTTGTAGAGATAAGACAGTTCTAGGAACACCACAAGAAAATGGTGTGTCAGAAAGGATGAACATGACAATCATGGAGCGTGCAAGGAGTATGAGATTGCATGATGGTTTTCCCTCATAGTTCTGGGTAGATACTGTAGATACTTCTGTTTACTTAAAAAATATAGTACCTTCAAGATCTTTAGATGGTGGAATTCTAGAGGAGGCATGGACAGGTAAAAAGGTAAACGATTCTTTTTTGAAGACTTTCGGTTGTGAAGCATTTGTCCATATTGATAAAGAAAATAGAACAAAGATTGAGGAAAAATCCAAAAAGTGTACCTTTATTGGATATGGTATTAATGATTTTGGTTATCTCTTATGGGATTATGAAATCACAAAATCATAGGAGTAGAGATGCCATATCCAATGAGAAGGTCATGTACAAAGGTCAGTTGTAGGGAAAGATACAAGAAAAAGAAAAACCAGAATACACAATGCTTGATGATATCATTGAAAAAGAACTTCCAAAGGAAATAGAAAATCAAAATGTACAACAACAAGATCATCAGGTACCTCAAACTCCTGCAAGTGTTGTTAGAATATCTACCAGGTTAAGTAGACCCCCTAAACAATACACTCCTTCATTGTATTATTTATTGTTGACTGATTCTGATGAACCATAATGTTATGAAGAGGAAATGCACATAGACACCAAAAATAAGAAGGAGCAGGGAATGAAAGAGGAAATGGATTCCCCAGTAAATAACCAGACTTGGGATTTGGTTTAGTTGCTTGCATAAAAAACATCATTATAGAATAAACGAGTTTACAAGTTGAAGGAAGAATATGGAGGCAAAAAGAGGTACAAGGCTAGACTTGTTGTAAATGCGTTTGCACAAAATAAAGGTATATATTTCGATGAAATATTTTTTCTTGTTGTTAAACTGACTTCAATTAGGACTATTTTAAGTCTTGTGGCAGTATAAGATTTTTATCTTGAACAATTAGATGTAAAAACAACTTTTCTCCATGGGGATTTGGAGGAATAGAGATTTATATCCAACAACCACAGGGGTATGATGTCAAAGGGAAGGAGAATATGGTATGGAGGTTGAAGAAGAGCTTGTATAGCCTAAGTAAAGCTCCAAGGCAGTGGTATTTGAAGTTTGATAGGTTTTTGACAGAACAAGGTTATAGTATATGTCATTTTGATCATTGTGTTTATTTTAAAAGGTTAGAAAATAGAAGCTATATTATCTTGCTATTGTATGTAGATGACATGCTTATTGCAGGGTATAATATGCAGAATATAAATGTTCTCAAGAAGAAATTAGCTAATTCATTTGCGATGAAGGATTTGGGTGCTGCAAATAAAATCCTTGGTATGAGAATAACAAGAGAAAGAACAATCACAAATTGACATTGTCTCAGGGTGAGTACATAGAGAAGATGTTGGATAGGTTTAGAATGCAGAATGAAAAACCAGTTAGTACACCTTTGGCCAACCATTTCGAATTAACTAAGGAAATGTGTCCCAAGACACAAGAGGAGATAGAATACATGTCCATGGTCCTTTATTCATCAGTAGTTGGCATTTTGATGTATGTGATGGTTTGCACACAAGACTAGATATTTGAAAAATCCAAGTAAAGAACATTGGGAGGCATTAAAGTGGATTCTCAGGTATTTGAGAGGTCGTACTACTCATGCATTATGTTTTGGAGGTTTAGACATTGTTCTACAAGGATATGTTGATTCATAATGGCAAGTGATAAAGATAGCAGGAGGAGCACCACATGGTATGTTTTTAGTATAGGTGGAACAATAGTAAGTTGGATTTCGAAACTGGAAAAAGGTTGTTGCAATTTAAACAACAGAGGAAGAGTATGTTGCTGCTGCAAAGGCTAGTAAAGAGATGATTTGGTTACAAAGGTTTATGGAGGAATTGGTAAAGAAGTAGGAGAATAAAATGTTGTACTGTGATGGTGAGAGTGCCATTCATCTTGCAAATAACTCAACCTTCTATTCAAATACTAAGAATATACAACTCAGATACCTTTCATACGATCCATCTTGGAAGATGGACATTTGAAGTTGGAAAAGATACACACTAGCCAGAATCCTACAGATATGTTAACAAAGGGAGTAACCAGGGAGAAACTGAGTTCCTACTCAGTTTTAGTTGGTTTCCAAGCATGAATATGAAGATGAGAAATTTTCCAGGTCCAAGAAAGATCATAGTCCAACAGATACAACATCGATGGAGTTTTTGAGATTAGTCTCCAAGTGGTAGATTATTGGTTGTGGAGCCTAATTATCTTCTTGATTCAAAGGTATTTGTTTTCAGCCATGTTTATACCCCATGAAGACTTTACACCATAGAATAATGTACACTCCTTCACACGGGGAAGTGCAGGGGGGGTTACCCCCCTTGCGAGGCTCGAGGGCAAGCAGACCCCTGGTAGGAGTTTGATGGCAAAGCCCACGAAGAAAAAATTTCCTTGTAAACATATATTGTAATTTCAAAGTAAATATGGACCGTTCATTATAAGGTTGCAGATCTGACGGTAGATGTTATATTAGGGTTTTTTTCCCTAGAAGGAAACCTACTTTTATGAGGGAAATTTTTTGCGGCTATGTATCATTGCGAATATTGTATTCTAAGTGAGGAGATTGTGACAGAAAGAAGAGGAAGTTACAACGGGTGTGCTGTAGGTTGTATCCCTTTATTTGCTAGATAATAATAAAGGAAGGAGCTAACAATTTATCTAATGGACGTAGCTCACACTGGGTGAACCACATATATCTATGTCTCTATTGTATTGTGTATCTTCTATGTTTTATTTCTGTATTTGTTTTATTTTATTGCTTCGTGATCCTATTTTTCTAACAAAGTTATTGATATGGGATCATAACACAAACAATGAGTACATAATGTCCATGACTTTCATTCAAAGAAATATTTATCCATAATGATTTTTCTGAAATATGTTGTGGGGAGAGATCAAATGTTGATGTCAAGTTTTAGAAGCAATGTTGTATGGAAATAGGATTCCCACTTGATGATGAAAATACAAAATAAAAAAATCACAAAGGAAGTGATATATTTAGAGACGTGGATAGTTATTTACAATTAGGATTTAGAACTGGATAGGTATGGGATTTTATAGACGATATATTCACCTTATGGGAAAATATTAGTATTAGTATAGACAATATCTTCACCTTAAGAAGGCTAAACCATTGATATGTGGTACAAGTAAGACAGGTCCTGACACAAAAAATATTCCATATGATATGACTAGAACACCTTGGAGATCAATACAAGGAGTGAAGGATGATAAACTTCTCATAATTATATTATCACATGTTAGGTCGGGACAATTTTCAATGGAAGAAATGTGTGATGAATTTAAAAAGTAAGTTTGTTGAGTTATTTTTATTTATGTCAGGACAATTTTTTTTTTTTTAATTTTATTTATTTATTTATTTATTTTCAATTTAACATATCAATGTTCTAAGTATTTTGTTATATATATCATTATATCATTATTATTTTTTATTTAGTCACAAGGTGTATATGAGAATACAAGAGGAAATAGTCAAGATGTTGAATGAAGAAAGTTGGGATGATGTTAAACTCAACTATCCAGATTCAAGCTCTACATCAGTATTGAAATGATTTTTTGTTGCATTTAAAAATGTATGTTGATTTGTTACATTCATATTATTCATTTGTAAGTTAATTTATTTCTATTTTAATAGTTATAGATATATAACTATATGTTTGTTTGTTTCATTAAAGATGCCAAATAAGAATGTAAATGGAGTACCTGAAACTTTCAAAAGTTTTATTCAAAAAGCCAAGTTTGAAAGAGAAAGAAGGAGACGTGTTCAAAATTTTCAACTTGATGACACCCTTGATCACTACATTTGGAATGGGCTCGACACTGTTCAATATAAAGTGATATTAGGTGATTATGAACAACTTGCAAATATTGTTCCTAAAAAAGAATACTCCCTAGTTATTGCATATATCCCTCATGGTTATAATATCCAAAACATTGGATTTGATACCGAGCCTTATACTTACCAATCTTTCAATAAAGTGGTTATGGGATTTACAGAAGTTACAACATCACACAATCAATCTTCAAGGGAGAACAAAAGACAAGGATGCAATTTATTTGGTAAGATATTGAAAGTGTATGTTTAACAATTAAGATTAGAAACCAATTTTATTAATTCACAAGTTAATTGAATTTGTACTTATTTGTGATACATGCACAAGCCTAATATTCATAGCTCCAATAGAGAATCATTTAAACATGATTTTGAGAGTACACATCTTGCAACTTGGACAAAAGATGATTCTTATAATTCTATTTTTGTCAATGCAAAGGATGGAGAGAATCCTAGTAGTATATTGGTATACAATGTTGTAGTTAGAAATCTAACATATGAGGAAAAAGATTTGAAATGAGAGATGGTTAACATTTATCAAAAACCACAAACATTAATTAATTATATTATAGATACATTTTTAAATGAAGGAGATTGGGCTTTGGATTTGTTTTCGGGTTCAAGTAAGAATTATGATCTTATATTTATGAAATCATACTTCAATCTTATATTATTTTTAATTTATGTCTTTTTAGAGTATCTAACTTCATTATTTATTTTGTATTTGGTGATTAGGTACAACATTAGTGTGTTTCTTACAGAAAGGAAGGAATTGCATAGCCATTGAAAGTGACCCAATGCACTGTAGTTTTATTCAACAAAAAATTAATGTTATTCCAGATCTTCCCGATAAAATGAAAGAAGTTGGCTTGAGGAAAGGAGATTTTAGTGAATCAAAGGTAGAAAAAATGTCAAAGGAAGCTCAAGCACCATTAGGAGGAATGATTGGAAAGGATAGCTTTGGAGAACTAGCAAATATCAAAGATCCAATGGAAGAAAAAAATGACACAATGGAAGCACAAAATGTCATCGAAGAGGATGATAATGTGTCTGTTGAGAATGATGAATTTGGGATATATGATATTATTGATTAGTTTTAAGATGCCATTGAAGATGATGCTCAATTTTGCAAATTTTTGATGAGCTATAACTGTAACGTTTTGACTTCCAGATTTTAAAATAAGAATAAAGATGTATCTATCGTTGTTTTGTGATGAATCTTTTTATTGTTTTCTTTTTCATTTTATTTGTATGTGAATCACTATACATTGGAAAATTTTATTAAATGTTGTCATTTTTTACTTCAAATGTATACAAATATGAAAGAAAATGATAATTTGTTTTATACAATTTTGACTTTTTTTGTTCAATTATGTCCACAAAAATGCTTTATTTGACATGTTATTTTAAGGAATAGGTACCAAAATGTATAGGTTTTTTTATTATATATGACTATAAAATATGTATTGTTTTGCTAAATATTGAAAAATGGTGTTATTTAACTACAATTGTTTTCTATGCATTGAAGTAAAGGTAAACAATGTGTTAAAAAAGTTGTTTTCCACTATATTTAAAAAGTATGGAACAGTAAATTAAGTAAGGGGACAAAATTATATGAAAAATCGTAACTTCAAAAAATTAAATGGTAAAAAATATTTTTAAGATTGAAAGAAGCATGAAAAAATGACTAAACACCGTTGAATAAAAAAAAATTAGAAAAAAATGAAAATAGATGAAAAATAAGCATTGAAAAAAATAATGTGGAAACATTGTGGATCAAAAAATTTAAGTTATTGAAAAAGCACCTAAAAATGGAGCGGGGGGGGGAGGGTTCTACCAGTAGCACCATTATTAAAAACGAGGTAAAAAATTGGACCCTCCAAAATACGACAGAGTTCTCGTTAAGTTGGTAACTATGTTAAACCCATCAGTGTAGGTTAATGAACCTCACCTAAGGGGTTTTAAACTAGTCACTTGCTGGCATGGAACTAACCAAATTACCAACAACATTGGTGACAACTAGTTGAGCTAATCCCTTGGGTTATTTGAATCAAATTTTACACAAGTTTGTGTTTGAAACACATTTACTTATCCTATTACATAAACAAAAAAAAGAAATGTTATTTTGTAGAGTAAAATTCCATGAGTATATGAAATATTCATAAGAATATCTTGACAACACAATGAGGATAGGGAATTCCTAGGGTTAGATAGTAGAAAAAATAGAGGAACCAAGTAGAAAACTTATGTAGGTGGGGGTTGTGTCTTGACATGACCAATGACTGCCACTCCCCTGTAGGAACATAATACCCTATACTTCAAGGATAGAGTACAAGGTGGATTGAAACCACAACCATTGATAGATGAAATGGATGGAGCAGAAGAAGGACAAATGCATTGGACAAAGAATATTTTCAGAGCAAGAAGAAGGAAAAAAAATGTTATAAAGGTTGATTGGAAAAAATAAAAAAGAATCCAAGGTATGAGGTCACTTGTAATATTGGTCAGTATATATAGTACATGAAAGATCATGCAATTATAGGAAAACTAATGGGAATTTGGCCCTTAAAGAAATCCTTGAATTGGTGGGTTAAAATGAGATGGAAGCCTCTAGGTCAAGTATATTTGAAATTGGGTTCCAAGGGTTTTTTCATAGCTATTTTTGCATGCATGGAGGATCGAGATAGAATCTTCAAGGAAGGGCCATATTTCTCCAATTTGGATGGTATTCATATTAGATTATGGACTAAAAGGTTCACCCCAGAGAAAGAGGATTTTACAGAGATGTTTCTATGGATCAAGATTGATTCCCTACCTCATGAATTTTGGGGGGGAGGAGACCTTAATGGGCATAGGGAACAACCTAGGAAACTTTATCAAAATATCTGAAGTAACCTGTAAAGGGAGATATACCTCATATGAGAGAATCTATTTTTACATGAACATTTAAATTTCTCTACCTTAATCCATCAACATTAGCTTCTAGGATTTAGAATGGGTCATGTTATTGCAGGATTTGTACTCGTGCAAATCCCCACTACAAGTCCTCAAATGTTGCATAACTACATAAGATCCTACCATTGCCACCTTAGTAATAAATTCCCATGTTTTAGTGATAGAATAGGTCCACCACAAGGGAGGATTCCTTGGTGATCTCAAGGGATCAAAGTAGTAAGTATAGTAGCCAAGCCTACCACCCCCTCCCTTATCTTAGAGTAAAAGGTATAGGTCAATGAAAGATAAGAGGTATAAGGTTGTTTGAGTACCCGCCCAAAACAAGAACACTTTATAGAATGTATATGATTATTTCCAAGTTCAAACAAGCAATAAATGCCTCTTAAAGACACAAGACAGGAAAGTTGATATAACTGTTATAAATTTGTAGAAATGAACAATAATACAACAAAATTAAATAGATTATAACAACAACAATAAATATTGATAAAAAATGCAACAATTGACAAGGAAAACTTAACATACATCCACTAGATTAATATCCAATTCTTAGATGCACTTTATGACTATGTTTTCCACCAATAGATGAGTGTATGCAACAAATTTAAGAGTTATCAGGTGTCTATAGCAAACTTTTGCAACATCAACAAGTTTACTAGCAAGTTAGTCAAAGTTAGTGTTAGCAATGTTAGTGGAAAGCTTAGGAGAGTTGAAAGAGAGTGTTTGTTGATCAATTTCACCACAAGAGAGCTATGTAACCCGTGCCTTTAAGGGTTATGGACACTTTATAAAAACAAATGGAACTACACTTGGAGATTTATATAGTTGCAACCAAGAGGTGTGACACAATACCTAAGGTTCTAGCACATTAGGGCCTTAGAGGTTGAGTCTTAAGGAGAATTTTTTCTAGGGTGCAAGCACTTTTAGGCCCTAGAAACCTTTTCTCCCTTCTTATAGGTTCAACTTGGTAAAAATCAAGAAGCCTACGGATAAAATCATAAAGTGCTATCACTTTAGGGATTTAGGAGTCTAACCCTAGGAAGGATTCGTTCATAAATTTGGGACAAATAAACCTTGCGAGAGGAGGAAGCAGTGATTCTCTCCTCTTAGGGTTTCACCAAGAAAGACATCTAGCATGAAAAACAAAGATTACCATGAAAAATTAATATCATGAAGATAAAATTGCAGAAATTTCACTTACTTCACCAAGATACCATGAGATAAAACCCTAATTGCAGAAATTCCATCCAAAAATCAGCAAAGAACATCCACAAATTGACCTTCCAAAGATAATGCATGAGAGAGATAGTAACCCAAAGAGGGAGAAAATTTTAGAAGTGAGTGTCTCAAGTGAGAGTTGTGATGATATAAAAATGAAATCATGGTTTGTATATTTATATGAGACAACCCTAATATATTTTTCCACATAAATTTGTCAACAACAAAATAGAAAGAGGGTCGACCCCTTAATTTTCCTCCACATAATGAAAAAATGAAAAATACATAAGTGAAACCCTGAAAAGGGTGATGTCATACCCTATAAGGGTGAGATAGTGATAAAAATTGTGATGTAAAGCCTTAAAGAGGAGATCGTTGGGCCTCCAAAGGTCATGCTCTCATGTTCATAAGTGCCATGCCATGTGTCTCCTCCTATCAAACCACTTTCAGAACCACATCATCCATCAAACCATATCCTCCAAGATGACATCAAGGGATAAAGGGTGATGTCCTAGGCCTCCAAAGGCCACACCCAAGTATAAAAAGGTGATTTCATGTGTGGTTCATCATTCTAATCCCTCCTCATGATGATAGGCATCCTCAAAATGTGAAACACTCATCATCATTGGTTTCCCACATGTGAGGTATGACATCCATAATATGAGTTTTCAAGCCCCTATGAAGGTCCAAGTGGCACAATTTCTTCATGAATAGATTTCACTGGGAAAGGTCCTGCAAATACAAACAAGTACACCCTCAAAGGGTCCACAATTCATATGAATCATGCCAAATAAGCCACATTTAATAAAATAAACACCCAAACAAGTGCATCAAATCCCCCCTTTTCAAATTAAACAAATGCTCAAAGACCTTATAAAATTTGCAAAATTTAGGTATGGGAGGGGTGTCATAGTGCCCTATTGGGTAGGTCAATCCTGAAGTCAAGGAATGTTTCCAAAGAATACCCTATCTAGATCATGTAATGGGTATGAGGTGGATTGGGGAAAGACTCTTGGGCATTGGTTTCTTGACATATCAAGGTTTCATATTGTCTAATTTATGGGTGCCTTTGTGGATGGTGAGATACATCCTTGAGTTACCCCTTGTTTGCAATGCAACCTTTTCCCAAGCCCTTTATTTACCTTTTTCCATGCAATTCCAATTTCAAGTCAATATGGTGCGAACATGAAATAAAATATATACCACATGCTCTACCTTGGAAAGAATTTTTTTATTAAGTTTGAACATTTAGTGCTATGTGCAATGGAAATAAAAGAGCACCGCAATGCCACTTGAAGTTAGAACACATTGGGTGCTATATGGAATGAAAATAAAATAACACCACAATGCACTCCCCCTTCAAGTGGGGCACTTCTGTTTTCCACTTAAAATCCCTTTATTCTTTTAGAGAAGCGTTTCATGGCTCTTAGGACTTTAGGGTGAGAATTTTTGTGTGATTTCATCTACAACACCTATGGACCTTTAACCACTTCTTCCCATGACATGCGGTACAAACCCCTCTTGGGGTCAATAAACGAAAAAAACCAAAAGATGAGGAAGTAGAGGGGAAGAAGTGTGGAAAGTGGTAAATATGATTGGGAATGGTACAATGATCCTTCAAGGAAACCCCCCAATAAAAACCCTTTTCTCAAGGGTGACCAACTTACTAGGATACCATGAAAACCACCAAGGTGAAATTAGGAAAAAGATATAATTTCTAAGAAAATGTTTCATAATCAAGAAAGGACTCTTTGCAACATGCTCAAATGCCTCAAATATTAAAGTGACACTTACCATGAGACTGTACTTGTTACCTCATGAATAAGTACCTGCTACCTTATGGGGACCAAATCAGTGTAGTGGATGTTTCTATACTGCCGATGATGAGTGGTGATGTAATTTGAAAAGGAGGGGATCTATCTTGTTAATGTGGGCTTTGCTAATCAATCTAACTCTTGAAACTCCATGTCTACTACCTACGTTCCTTGAGACATCATATCCTTAGTTACCCCTAGGGATGGGGGGTAACATATGGCTCCAACATGGGGACTTGTGCTCACCATAGAGCGCATGAGAAACTCAACATCTTTGGCTGTCAAATACCTACAATCCCGCGCCCACTTCAACCAACAAAACACTTTAGAAGTATTTGCAGGTGGATGTTATCTATCAATTGTTAGTGATAATCTGAAACCTTACTTTAAAATAAATCATTTCCTTAACTATGACATGATAAATCAAAACATTAAATAATAAAATGAAATTTCCTAAAATGTATTCATCATATGTACAAGTGAAAAAAAACATGTATATGCAAAATATGCAACTATGCTAACATAATATGCATGATGCAACATATATACAATGCAATGCAAAGTGAAAATGGCTACCCTACTCTATGTTACCTCAATAAGTCAAGTCTCTTCCCTATGATGGGGCTTGAGAAGGAACCCACTAGCTAGTAGTGGACATCTTCTCCCTTGTAATATGGATAGGTAGTAGGAATCATTAACAAACTTCTTTACAATCTTGTAGGGACACAACCAACAATTATCAAACTCCTTTCATGTGTTGGGCTGGTCCTTCCCTATATCCCACTCTAAAACCATATCTTCGTGTTTGTAATCTCCCCTTCTAAGTTCAAATTATTTTTGTATTACTCTGGTATATTGTCTTTATGGAGGGGGTGGGATTCCATTGCAAAAACATCATCTTGGCCACAAGGGGATTCACCTTGTTGATCAATATCTTATCACGTTCATTCATAAAGGGGGTTTTTGTTTGTGAAAAATAAAATCAATATATTTTAGGTATTGGGCAGGGGGATGTGGGGTGTTAGGGGGTTTATAGGTGTCGGGGGGGATAAAAAAGGGTATCTAGTAAAATAGGGGTTTCATTTATTGGAAACATTTATTCAGAGGGGTGTTTAACAAAAGGCTTTTGGGAGGTATTTATCAATATCTAGTGAGATTAGGAGTATTCTTTAATATCCCATGAATGAAAACACTATGTCATAGGTTCATTGAGTAAAGACACCGTGATCTTGTTTAGGTCTAATCAATAGTTCTTTATCATCTTTTTTTTATATCTTGATAGAGACAATTTCTGTGTTTTTGTACCTATCTAGTTGCTGCTAGTAATCTTCCATTTTGGGCCACTCTATAACATCAATGTCTTCTTCTTTGGCTAAGGGCAAGTCATCTGGGAAAAAATATGGAAGGGATTCCTTGACTACTTCAGGGGGTTCCTCCATCTCAGATTCAATATCAATCTCTTCAACATTATTCTTTTCCATTATCATGTTGGGTAGGTGGGCATAAGTACCATCATCCATAGGTATATCAACATTGGTCAAATCCATTTGCAATTCTCCACCTGACATTGCAACAAACTTCCTATAAAATATTGTTCCGCATACATCAGGGACATCTACTAAGGTGGAAATTCACATGATATACTACACCATGAGTGGGAATGGCCCTAGATTCAACCTTGCACATATTCTTGTAAGGCCTTGTGGTTTATAAACCGAATCGCCTCATTAATTTGAAGGACATGGTGCTTGCACTTGCCCCTAAGTCAAGCATACAATTATTCAAGAGTTTATTATTCACTTGCAACGAGAGGAAGACATGCAGGTGTTTGTCATATTGTGTTCTGAAGTGATTTTATTTTAGTATTATAGGAGGGTCCGTAGGTTTTCCTTGTACCTTGAAGAACTTCTCAACTCTACCTTTCATCGAAGGAATATTAATGATCTATTTCAAAGGTATAGGTACATTGATATTTTCCAAGAATGTCAATATTCAAGTCAATATCATTAGTCTTTGGCAAAGTGGAACTAGGAGGAGAATTGCTTGTTCGTGGAGGAGGATGTCCTTGTTGGGGAGGTTTAGGATCACTAGGTGGAGCTTGTGGTGCATTTCTTCGTGTTGTGTATACTTGTAATTCCTTCTTCCTAAGTCTCTCCCTTGACTCCTCATCCAAGTTGTTTATAAATTCCATCCTATCCCTCCTGGCTTATTGTCTTTTTCTTTCCTCAACCCATTGATCCAAATGGATTTCGGTGGCCTCCCACCTATTCCAACTGGCTCATTTTGGCAATTTTCCAGTTTGACAGTTTTTTCCCTAGTTTTAGGGTCCCTGACTTGCTGGGCCTTTTTGAGGCCCTAAACAATGTTTTTTAGGGCTCGCCACAATTAGAATGACCTTTCATACATAGCAAAAAAATGTGTAGTCCTCAGATAGACCTTTCCAATGGGATATTGTGTGCCTAAAATAGATATCGTATGCAAAAGTTACGACCCTGGGAAGTTGATGTACTAACTTACCCAAATGGGGCCCACGTGAGTTTTGGCACTTCATATCCTAGGGTTAGGGTTTTGGGATGTCTAGGGTTTTGGAATTCTTGTTTATTGTAAAAATGCCTTCAGAGCCTCATTGTAATCATATTATTTCGAATGATCACAACCATCACATCACTTCTATGAGATAAGCCACCAC
The DNA here is from genome assembly GCA_032191745.1 of Picea mariana. NCBI lineage: Eukaryota > Viridiplantae > Streptophyta > Pinopsida > Pinales > Pinaceae > Picea > Picea mariana. Next base: position 38,189 of record JASDQU010374427.1, on the reverse strand, counting down.
CATTCTAGCAAGCTTGTTTCTATTGCATTTTATAGTTTCAGCTTATTTTCTTATTGAATAGAAACCAATTTTACTGTATATCTATTATTCTATGTTAAGCATCTTTTGATAACAATCTGTATTCATTTTGTTCTGCAAATATATTATGGATTAGTGGTATGAGAGCGATCTACTCCTTGTCGTTCTTAATGCATGTCCCCAACAAGGTTAGGGTACAAAGAATTTGTCTCAAGATTGTTTCTCTTGAGGAAAAAATATCTTGCATGTATAAACGACCTCTTATGGAAGAAGAAAATAAAGATGATGGGACATGAGATCCCTTCACAATTTTGCTTGAGAAATCCCTCATGCAACATAGGAGCAATATGATGGATAATTTTGCACAAATCCTTCAATAACTACCTACGTGTGACACATCTTGCTCAAACAAAAGCACTGCCCCCTTCAAGGTACAAATCAACTTCAATATTCCTATATTTGAAGGTTGGATAGACAGAGATGTGGTAGAAAAATGGTTGAATATACTAGAAGGGTATTTCTCTATCCATAACTTCTCGAATAGAGAAATATTACTTTTGCGCTCCTCAAAGTCTCCCCCCATGTCAAAGATTGGTGGGAACTTTCTGTGAGCAAAAAAAAACAGAGGAACCCTCATTATTTATAGTTGCAGTCACCTAGGAGTCCTTTAGGGATGCTATTAAGGAACAATACTACCCTGTTGGAAGTTATGACGACTTGTACACAAAATGGACCACACTACAGAAGGAAATAGATCAAGCAGTGCTCGAGTTCACAAATATATTCCATACCTTGCGCACCAAGATAGGTATCAAATATTCTGAGTGACATATAGTGCTCAAGTATCACATCAGTCTGCATAGTTACATCCAGGCCAAAATGGATTTTCTCGACATCTCATCCTTGGGAATGACCTACTGATATTCCATCAAAATCGAGGAAAGATAGGAAAGGGTGGCCCCAACCTGCAAAAAAAAGAACAGAGCAAAGATGGATAGCCTCAGGAAAACTAGTCTAGGCCATAAGAAAATAAGGACACCAGAAAGAAAAAGAGAGATACCGGGAAGTGGTGTGACTTCCATAAGTGTCCCTGACATAAGACTACTAGTTGCCACTCAAAGCAGTTGCTGGTGGTTGAGGTGAAAGCCTCTGAATCAGATGCAGGTTCTGACTCCGAGTCAGAACTAGAAAGGGGGAGACATATCATAGACTTATAAACCAATGCTACTGTTGCTACCACCAAGCTACAACTTGGTGAACCAGACAAGCCAGAGGAAGGCGAGCGCCTTTTTCATTCACAGATGTGGGTGAAGGGTACCCTGATGCACTTCATCGTTTATAGCGGTATCTATAAGAACCTCATCTAAACATAGGTTTTCAAGCGACTTTCTCTTCCAACAACATTGCACCTGCAACCCTACACCATCGGATGGATTTTCCATGGAAGAGACATCTGCGTCAACCAAAAATGCGACCTGTCATATGACATCAGGCCTTTCAAAGGCAAGGTGTTGTGTGATGTTTCTCCTCTCAAAGTTTGTAATGTTCTTTTGGGCCAACCGTATTTATGGAAATGTCATTTTGTATATGAGTCTAGGCCTCACAGTGTTATTATTACTTTTAACAATAAATTGTATAGGATACCTAAGGCAGTCCCACCCAGTGCTATTTCCTTGATCTCTGCCAAGCAATGTAGAAAGGTCATCTCTTAGATAGGGAAGTTTATATTTTTCTTGATTCTCTCCTAGAATGAGCGAAAGATCGCAACCACATCCAGGGTCTCCGTGGTCAACCTCTCCAGACAACAGAAGCAAGTGGATAAAGTCATGGAATAATACTCAGATATATTCTCCTCACCTACTGGGGTACCTCTACACTATCAAGTCAAGCACCCCATCAAAATGACCCCTGACACACCACTACCCAATGGGCCATTTTACCACCTCTCTCTGTTAGAGAATGAGGAGATCAAGTGACAGATCTAATAACTTCTCCACAAGGGGCACATCCGTCCCATATCATCACCTTATAGGAGACCAATCTTGCTAGTATAGAATAAAGATGGAACCTGACAACTCTGAATTGATTACCAAGCCGTGAATAAAATCAAAGTAAGAAACTGGTACCCGATTGCGTGAATCGATGACCTCCTTGATCAACTCACAGGGTCCAAATACTTCAGTAAGATTGATATGAAGTCTGGATACCACCAAGTCCTGATAGAGTAGACATATGTATGGAAGACCTCCTTCAAGTCAAAGGAAGGTCTTTTTGAATGGTTGGTTATTCCCTTTGGTTTGACAAATGCTCCATCCACTTTCATGAGGATGATGGATGATATCGTGCAACCATTCACCAATAATTTTGTAGTGGTGTATCTAGATGACGTCCTCATTCACAACAAGACTTGGGAAGAACATTTCTATCATATTCAACAGGTTCTACACACCCTGCGACAACACCAACTCTACGCCAACTTGAAAAAATGCTCCTCCAGCATGGATAGGGTTCATTACATGGGATACATCATTGATCAACATGGCATGCATGTGGATCTAGCCAAAATCCAAGTCATCCTTGACTGGCTAGCCCCAACCACACTCAATAAGCTTTGGAGCTTCTTGGGCCTTTCCAATTTCTACTGCAGGTTCATGTTGGGATTCTCCCATATTGCATGGGCCCTCAACCAAGTAACCAAGGGTGGTGGTAAGGAGAAATTTGTGTGGGGCTGGTCCCAACAACAAGTGTTTGATGATTTGAAGCAGTGCTTGTGCTTAGCCCTAGTACTTTCACTACAAGACTTGAAACAACCCTTTGAGATTGAGACAAATGATTCAGACTATGTTGTGGGCGTCGTTCTCACTCAGCACGACCACCTCGTGGCCTATCATAGTGAGACACTATCAAATACTGTCTGTAATTACCCTACTTACAACAAATAAATGTACTCCATTATGCAAGCCTGTTGCCAGTGGAGACATTACATTCTTGGGAAGGAGACAGTCATCCAAATTGATCATATGCCATTGCAGTTCATGCAGACACAAGGAAAATTGCAAAATGATCACCATCAGAAGTGGTCCACGTACTTGCAGAAATTCCACGTCAACATCAATTATAAAATGGGAAGCACCAACCGCGTCATTGATTGCCTTAGCAGACTGCCAGTCACAGAACTCACCACGGTGCTAGACTCTTGCAGCCATGAGACCTATGGATGGCCCCAACTCTATGAGATAGACCCAATTTTCACCATCACCTACCAAATGTTGGGTGCAAATGCAGTTGTCGCTAATTTCCATCTTTAGGACGGGTTGCTGTGCCTTTTGGGCCATATCTGCATTCCATCAAGTGAGGGAGAGAATATCATTTGGGAATCCCATTACAGTCAGGTGGCAGGACACTTCATCTTCTAAAAGACAGTGGAAATGATGCACAAACATTTCTACTGGCCAAAACTTCGACATGAGGTCAACAAGTATATCAGTTCCTACACTTCCTATGTGATTTCCAAACCAACCACTAAGAAACAAGGCTTGTACACCCATCTTCCTACTCCTCACATGCCATGGGAATCCATTGCAATGGACTACATGTCGGTCGTCCCATCCACCAAGCAGGGAAATGACTATGTGTTTTTGGTTGTGGATCGCTTTTCTAAGATGGTGATTCTAGCCACGTGAAAGAAGAGCATCACAGTAGAGGCCACTGCCAAACTCTTCTTTGAACGAGTCTGGGTATATTTTGGAATCCGAAAAATGATTGTGTTAGATTGGGAGAGTCAATTTCTCAAGACATTCTGGTCAAGCCTCTAGTCACTGCTGGACACCAAGTTCACCAAATCCACTGCCTTCCACCCCCAGACAGATGGCCAAACTTAGGTCGTAAACCAAATGATCATGCATATCTTGCGCATGTATAATTCCAAGCACCCTCAAACATGGGATGAGGGTCTCCCCTATTTTCAACATAGCTACAACTAATCCCTGCATAGCTCAACCAACCACAACCCCTTTCAGATGGGGTTGGGATTCCAACCATTAGGTCCCACAGATGTTGCACTACCCCTTGAAATCACCTCGATCGACTAATCTCCTGCTCCAAATGAAGTTGACAAAGCCACCCAGTTCATTGAGCGTCTCCATCACATCTTCCAACAGGTTCAGTATATCCTACAAAAGTCCAATGACAAGTACAAACAACGCCATGATCAACACTGGGTGCCACATAAGTTTCAGGTGGGTGAAAAAGTTTGGTTTCACTTGTAGAAAGAGTTCCTTACAAGACCCCATTGGAAGAGTCTCGCACTCCGTTATGGGCCATACACCATAACCAAGGCTATGGGTGATAATGCTTTCAAGCTCAACATTCCTCCTTTCCTTGGCTTGCACCCAACGTTCAACGTGGATATCCTTCAACCATATTTCCCACCATTATTGGACACCTTAGAGATAGCAGAACAATTGACACCAATAGAGCTCAAACCTGATTGCATACAAAAAACATCCAATGATCAGATTGTGGAAAAACATATCAAGGGAACTCGCGAGAAAAGGATCCATCTTTATCGAGTTGTCAAAATAGGGCAACTCCTGCACCAAGGCAAGTGGCTCACCTGGGGCCAAATTCAACAAAAATTTCCCTATCTGACGGGGGAAATCACTGCAATGGAGACCATTTCTTCCTAAGGGGGGAGTACTGATCCATATGGATTTTGGTGGCCTCCCACTTATTCCAACTAGCTCGTTTTGGCAGTTTTTCAGTTTGGCATTTTTTTCTCTAGTTTTCGGGTCCTTGACTTACGGGGCCATTTTGAGGCCCTAAACAATGTTTTTTAGGGCTCGCCACAATCAAAATGACCTTTGATAGATAGAAAAAAAATGTTTATTCCTTGGATAGAACTTTCCAATGGGCTATCGTGCACCTAAAACAAATATCGTATGAAAAAATTATGACTCCGAGAAGTTGATTTACTAACTTACCCAAATGGGTTTTTGACATCCTTGTTTAATGTAAAAATGCTTTCAGAGCCTCATTTTAATCATGTTCTTGCGAATGTGCTCAACCATCACATCTCTTCTCAGAGATAAGCCACCACCATCCTAGCAAGCTTGTTTCTGCTACATTTTATAGTTTCATCTTATTTCCTTATTGAATAGAAACTAGTTTTACTGTATATCTATTATTCTGTGTTAAGCATCTTTTAATAATAATATGTATTCATTTCGTTCTACAAATACATTCTGGATCACCTGTTCAAGCATGATATTGAGGCACACTTGAGGAGACACTATAAAGCCATGGATTATAAAGGAATTCATTTGATCAGGTTCCATATTATTCCTTGGGCACTCATATTCCCAGTGTGAGGCTATGCAAGTAAAAAACCAAGGAGTCTGATCTTGACTTNTTCATTCAAAGTCCTAACTCTCCATGCTTGGCTAGGATTTTGGGGTTGTCCCCTAAAAGGAGTCTTGGGGGCTTGTTGTTGTGCCCTTTATAAATTAGTATTATGTTTATCATTAAGGTTTGATTCTTGGTGAGGTCATTTATGGCCTCTTCAATTTGTTCCCATGGAGCGCTAATATCTTGAATGGGCTCTGTGTTGTGTACTATCTTTTCTTTGATATCGACCTTGGCTCTGAGGGAATAGAAAGGATCTACCCTGCATGATGAAATATTAGCCTCAATTTTCATAGCCATTTATTTGGATTCATGGATTGTCTTTGGACCCTTTCCTTTGATCAAGTATCCAAAATTTCCTTGGAAATATTTGACGTAGAGGAATAGCATATAATATCCCCCAGGGTGATGTTTTTTAGAGATTGGTTGAAGCAACTTTTCAAACTTGGCGTTAAATTATCTAACAGTTGTTGGTTGTGGAGTATGATTAACTTCTAGATTCATAGGTTTGTTTCAGTCGTGCTTGGATGCCATTTTCTAACGGGGATGTTTGGGGGTCTTTCCCCCCCAGAACTATTGCTAAGGGGGTCCAGGGGGGGCATCAACAATTTTTGTATCCCCCCCCTGGAGGGGGATTCGGGGGCAGCGCCCCTGAAGCGAAATATTGAGAAACATTTACTTCTAATATATTGTAATTTTGTTGTCAATATGGACCATTCATTATAAGGCCGCAGATCTAACGATAGAAGTTATTTTTAGGGTTTTTTCCCGTAGAAGGAGACCCTCTCTTATGAGGGACTTTTATTTCGGATTTGTATTATTATGAATGTTGTGTTCTGAGAGAGGAGTCTGTGAGAGAAAGAAGAGGAAGTTACAATAGGTTTGTTGTAGGTTGTATCCATTCATTTTGCTGGATAATAAAAAAGAAGGACCTAGAATTTTTTTGGGTGGACGTAGCCCACACTGGGTGAACCACATATATCTGTGTTTTATTTCTGCATTTATTTTATTTTATTTCTTTGCAATCCCATTTTTCTAACAACCGGTGTCTGAGCGAAAGGTAACTCAAATGTAAAGAGGGTTCCTGGTTCGAGTGGGAGAAATGGCAGAAGATGGAAAGTTTAGGGTCAAGAAATTTAATGACCAAAACTACTAGTTATGGAAGATGCAGATCAAATATTATTTATATGAGAAGGATCTATTCCTACCATTGGGTGGAATAACAAAGAAGCCAATGACCATGAAGGATGAAGAATAGGAGGTTCTTGACAGAAAGGCACTAGGACCGATATAGCTGAGCCTGACAGTGTCGGTAGCTTTCAATATTTCAAAAGAAAATACAACGAAGAAGATGATGGACGCATTGAATAAACTGTATGAATACCCTTGGAATCCAATAAAGTATTTCTAATGAAGCGATTATTTAATATGAATATGTCAGAAGGTGGGTCTATTGCATATCATTTAAATGAATTTAATACAGTTACTGATCAACTAAGCTATGTAAAAGTGGACTTTGATGATGAGGTCAGGGCTCTTCTAATCTTGTGCACATTGCTAGAAAGTTGGAATGGCTTGGTCATGGCTTTAAGTAACTTTGTCTTTGGTTCAAACACTCTTAAATTTGATAATGTTTTTATTGTTATCCTTAGCGAGTAAAGGCGATGGAAAAGCACAGGTGAGACATTAGGTAATGTGTGTACTGTGGAGAACAGGAGAAAACAAAAGGATAGAGGAAAGGGCATAGGGAATCGTGGGAATTATAGGAAGGGTAGATCCAAACCTAGACTGGGAAAGATAGAGTGTTGAAATTGTGGCAAGAAAGGACATCTAAAGAAATACTACAGAGCTCCAAAGAAACAAAGAGATGGACAACGAGAGAAAAATCAGGAAGCAAATGTAATAGGTGATGTTTTACAAGATGATTTGATTGTTTTTATAGATAATATTTATGAGTATTGGGTAGTAGATTCAGGGGAATCATTTCATGCCACACCCCATAGGAAACATTTTCTAGATTATGTTCAATTTGATTTTGGATAGGTTCATTTCGGTGATGATGCACCATGTAAAATTGTTGCAATGGGAAAGGTACAAATAAATAAAAGGAATGGAAACCAATGGTTTTTGAAAGAGGTAAGACATGTTCCAGATCTAAGGAAAAATCTAATTTCAACAGGGAAGTTATCAAGTGAAGGTTGTATATCTATATTTATAGATAATGTGTGGAAGGTCACCAAAGGATCACTGGTGATAGAAAAAGGAGAGAAGGTACGTACATTGTATTTATGTACTAGTAATACTGACTCTTCTATCTCTTTAGCTTCTACATGAGTGGATATAGCATTGTGGAATCATAGGCTTGGACACATGAGTGAGAAGGGGATGCAAATACTTCACAAATGGAATTTGTTGTCAGATCTTAAACAAATTGATTTGGATTTCGGTGAGCATTGTGTTTATGGAAACCAGAAGAGAGTCAGATTTCTTAGAGTCAAAAAATAAAATAAGAGTGAAAGGTTAGAGCTTGTGCATACCGATGTATGGGGACCAACTTAGGTATCATCTCTTGGTGGCTCTCATTATTATGTTACATTTATTGATGATGCAACTAGAAAATCTTGAGTTTATTGCAGTCGACAAAAATATGATTTTTTTGATACTTTTAAGAAGTGGAAAGCTTTGGTTGATAATGAGACAGGAAAAAGGTTGAAGTGTCTCATATCATACAATGGAGGTGAATATTGCAGCAAGGAGTTTGATGATTAATGTTCATACCATGGGATTCATAGAGAGAAAACAGTTCCAGGAACACCACAAGAAAATGGTGTGTCGGAAAGGATGAACAGGACAATTATGGAGTGTGCAAGGAGTATAAGATTGCATGATGGGTTTCCCTTACATTTCTGGGAAGATGTTATAGATACTTCTATTTACTTAATAAAAATAGGACCTTCAAGCTCTTTGGATGGTGGAATTACAGAGGAGGAATGGAAAGGTAAAAGGGCAAACTATTTTTTTTGAAGACTTTCGGTTGTGAAGCATTTGTCCATATTAATAAAGAAAACAGAACAAATCTTGAGTCAAAATACAAGAAGTGTACCTTTATTGGATACAATGTTAATGATTTTGGTTATTGCTTATGGGATTATGAAAATAAAAAAATCATTAGGAGTAGAGATGTCATATT